>JANHGN010021428.1:0-38880 GCA_024605025.1 Megaceryle maxima | reverse complement strand
GACACTCAGCCCTCAGATATTTATAAACATTTATCAAATCCCCTCTCAGTCTTCTCTTCTCCAGACTAAAGAGCTCCGCTGTCTCAGCCTTTCCTCATAAGGCATGTGTTCCAGTCCCTTCAGCATCCTTGTAGCCCTTCATTGGACTCTCTCGAGCAGATCCCTGTCTCTCTTGAACTGGGGAGCCCAGAACTGGATGCAATGCTCCAGGTGAGGTCTCACCAGTGCAGAGTAGAGGGGGAGGAGAACCTCCTTTGACCTGCTGGACACTCAGCAGCTTCTGAGTTGCATGGATCAATCCAGTTTTCTCCAACAATTATCTTCTGGACTGAGAGCCCCACCAGAGACACTATCAGCTGGAGAGGAAGAATTAACTGTATGTGGCTTTGGTAAGCTCTTCTTCAGGACAGGCCACTGCATGTTTGTGCTACAGTTATGATAGTCTACTTATTACAGACAGAGCCAGCAGGAGTTATTTGTGTATGCTCAGCTGCAAAACTGGACGGAGTTCCTGTGCTCTGAGCTCTCTGTATATGCTAAGAAGCTGGTGGATGTTTGGAGACAAGAGGAAGCAGCTGGGTTTGGTACCACCTTCCATTTCTTTTAAATTGGCTTGTGCTCATCTTGCTACTGGGTTTTGTAGCCCCTCTTAGCCATTCATCCCTGATCTAGAGTCAGGAGTCTTCTAGAAGCTGGAACATTGCAGGAAAACGCTGGTTCTATATGAAAAATATCCACAAATTAAATAAAGGAAGATTCATTGGGAAAATATTTTCAGAAGACTAAGAGTATGGGCACACAAATGAGAAGGTAAGCTTGATGCATAAACCAGGACCAAATAACACTGCACCAGTTGTGTTTATCTGAAACTGTAAGAAATGAGCAGACTGTACACTGAAAAGTCCATCTGACAGATTAACAAATTCAACATGGATTTGTCCGGAGTTAAATCTGTCACTGGTATGATGGTGCTATATTGCTTTTAGGGGTTTAGGGCTTTTTGAAATTGGGATGTGGAAAAGTGAATGTGTTAACCTGAAGCAAGGGTTTAGATCAAATTGTTTTTGTCAAGTGTCATTTATGCCAAGATCCAATTAAAAAAAAAAAAAAATTAAAAATAAAATAGAGTAAGAAGAACAGAAGAAAACATCCCATGTGATTCAGCAGCACTTCTGATGTAATTGTAGGTTAAAAACAACCCACTTAAATCAGGATCTTGCTGAGTCCTATCAACATCCATATTATTGAAGGCTAAGAGAACAATTCATTTTAAAAAAAGGAGAGCTTTTTGTATTGATTTACCAAAAGGCATCTACTGTAGTGGTGGTGTTAGAACTGTGTTAGCTCCATCAACTTCTCAACATGCAGTATCTGATCTGAGGTACTTGGACAACATAACTAATGACAAGCTGCAAGTCAGAATTGTTGCCAAGGATGCAATCTGAAGAATTATGAAACATCCAGAAGGTTAAAAGCTCACAGACTGCATAAATTTATGGTATAAAATGAGAGATAAGCAGAGGGTATTGCAGTTGCAGGAAGATGATCTGTTTATTTAAAGAAAGCAAATGGTGTTTTCTGCTTTTGCTGTTGAACATTCTTAAACTGTTCAAATTAATGTAATGACTAGAGGGTCTCTGACCTGGAAGAACAAGGGAAATTCTCTGTCAACATGAGTGATTACCTAAGCATACAGACAATAGCAAGATATATGCCACAGCTGAAGATAGAAATTAGTTTTTTTAAGCCTTGTATAACTGACAGCAACAATCAAAGGTTACTAAACAGGGGAAAAAAGCATCAAGGAAGCATACAGCATCTGCTATTCTGCTGTTATGCAGTGCTCAGCAGGACACCTTGTCTTCAGCTGATTTCAAAACACTGATAGTAATTCTGGGCTAGTAGGCTATCATCAAGAGCTGGAAAGGCCCACTACAGACATGGCACTAGGCATAGTAGCCTCAAAGTTTCATGTTATGAGCCAGAAATAAAGCCTTGAGGACTGTACTAACATGGCTGGAGGAATGAGTGTTCCCTACCTGGTCAGGGCAACCCTGTCTGAGGTCACCGCAACTTACCAGCTCCCTAGAATGAGTACCTGAGATCTTTTCACTAGAACAAGCAGTACATTTCAGAAAGGAAAATATTGAAATTGCTGCTTATTCAGATCCAGAACACAGGTAAAATCAAGCAGATATTCATCAGGCTTCTGCACATTATTGAGAATTTTTCAATTTAAAGTTCTATGCTTTCTCTGCCTCAACACAGGTTTTAAGTGTTGGTGGCAAAGGTACAATATCTATGGCAGGGTGCCCTTTTCTTGAAATTGCACATTGACTACAAAGATGAAAGTCATCCAGACCTACACATGTTCTAAGTCTGTAGTATCACAGCAGCCTATCTCACCGTGTTCTCAGGCTATGCCCTCTTAAGCAAAATGTGATATGGAGAGCTTTGGGAAGCAGAACTTAGAGGAAGAGAGAGAGAATTAATAATTTCTTTTACCACTTTGTCCATCTTAAAAGCTCAGAACTGAGGTCTGAGGATGATAGGAGGAAGTACCGGGTCCTGTGGCAAGCCAGAAGCTGTCTGAAGTGGCCCTCACTTAGAAAATGCAAAGGTTTGGTCAAGGTGAGCCCTGTTGTACTGTGGTGCCCTTTTTTACCTCCCTTGCTGGAGCACAGAAGCAGGCACAAGTCCTTGTTCTCAGGGAGGTTTGCTCTGTAAGACAGTGACACTGGAGCTTGTCAAGTGTGACGATTGCTTTTCACGTGGAGATAGAATAACAGAATCATTTAGGTTGGAAAAGGCCTTTAAGATCATTGAGTCCAACTGTTAACCTAACATTGCAAAGTTCACCACTAAATGGTGTCCCTAAGTCCCACATAGAATCACAGAATTAGTAAGGCTGGAAAAGACCCCTGAGATCATCGAGTCGAGCCTATGACCCAACACCATGACATCAGCTAAATCATGCCACTAAGTGCATCATCCAATCTTTCCTTAAACACCTCCAGGGATGGTGACTCCACCACCTCCCTGGCAGTCTGTTCCAGTGTTCTATCACCCTTTCTGTGAGAAAGTGCTTGCTAAGATCCAATCGAAACCTCCCCTGGTGCATCTTCAGGCCATGCCCTCTCCTCCTGTCACTAGTTGCCTGGGAGAAAAGCCTGGCTCCCGCCTGACTACAACTTCGTTTCAGGTAGTTGTAGAGAATGATAAGGTCCCCCCTGAGTCTCCTCCAAACCCCAGCTCCCTCAGCCTCTCCTCATAAGACTTTCCCTCCCGTCCCTTCACCAGCCTTGTCGCTCTCCTCTGCACCCACTCCAGCAGCTCAATATCCCTCTTGACATGAGGGGCCCAGAACTGCACACAGTACTCTCAGTGAGGCCTCACCAGTGCCGAGTACAGGGGCAGAATGACATCCCTAGACCTGCTGGCCGCACTATTCCTGATACAGGCCAAGATGCCATTGGCCTTCTGTGTCACCTGGGCACACTGCTGACTCGCGTTCAGCTGGTTGTCAACCAGCACTCCCAGGCCCCTCTCTGTCAGGCTGCTCTCCAGCCGCTTATCCCCCAGTCTATAGTGATACATGGGGTTGTTGTGACCAAAGTGCAGGACCCTGCACTTGGCCTTGTTGAATCTCATACAATTGGCTGCAGACCATTGACCCAGCCTGTCCAGGTCCCTCTGCAGCTTCTTCTTACCCTCCAGGGTATCGACACTGCTCCCCAACTTGGTGTCATCTGCATATTTACTAGTGGCAGACTCGATCCCCTCATCTAGGTCATCAATAAAGATGTCGAATAGAACTGGGCCCACTACTGATCCCTGGGGGGCACCACTGGTCACCGGACACCAACTGGATGCGGCACCATTCACAAGCACCCTCTGTGCCCTGTCATCCAGCCAGTTTTTAACCCAGCAAAGGGTGCACTCGTCCAATCCATGGCTGCCAGCTTTTTCAGGAGGATGTTGTGGGAGACTGAGTTGAATGCTTTGCTGAAGTCTAGGTAGATCACATCCACAGCCTTCCCCTCGTCTATCAGATGGGTCACCCGGTCATAGAAGGAAATAAGATTGGTTAGGCAGGACCTTCCTTTCCTAAACCCATGTTGGCTAGGCCTGATCCCTTGGTTTTCTTGTACGTGCTGCTTGAAGGCACTCAGGATATATCTGCTCCATAACCACGCCAGGAACTGAGGTCAGGCTGACAGGCCTATAGTTTCCTGGATCCACATCTACTCATATTTTAAATACCTCCAGGGATGGTGACTTAACTGCCTCCCTGGGCAGCCTGTTCCAGTACTTGTTCCAATGTTAGTGATGGCTAGACCAAAACCACAAAATGAGGAAACTGTTGCCCTCTGGGCTGGGTTGCAAGAGCACTTTGGGACTGAAGAGTTCATACTGCGTTTCACTGGCACCTAGATCAGTAGGACAGGGGACACCACATGGTGATAGACAAACAGCAAAGGACAGAGACCACCAGACTGGAGTCTTGCACTGTTTGTTGCTGCTTCCTTTGCTGTGGACACCTCTAGCCACAGCTGGGCTACAGCTTGTCCTTTATCAGCAGCCCTTCACCCAGCTATCAGTGCTGGAGAGCCCGAGCAAGCAGGATGCCTGCAAGCTTCACAATTATGTTCTCCCCATGAAAGACACCTGCTGCAATTCCTTTGTCATAGTGTGGTTGTGAAGTGAAAAGGAAATTGGGTTTTATTAAGAAATTGAACTTTGTGAAAACACCCCCTCCTCCTGCTATCAAATGCATTTCTACAAACAGAAAATCTAACTCTGCAGTAGGGATTTTTTTCCTTTTTCTGGACCTGAATAGTACAGAGAAGACTGTGATATAAATGGAAACATAACAATCATATCGCAGACAAAGCAGTGCTAGGCTGTATTGCTAGACCACTATGGTCTCCTTCATGAAAAGCCAAAGACTGGTTAACTATAAAAGAATATATTAAATAGCTGTAGTTTACTTATAAAGCCTTTAAAGCAAGGATGGCCATTATCTAGGGGATATTGATGTGCAGTGATAACATGTGTTATGCACTATTAAAAAAGAATTAGACAAGGACCACGTCTGACACTGCTGAACAAGAAATATTTGCTCTTTCAGGGGGAGACCAGACCATGATTCTAGTTCTGTTCTCAGAGCTGATATCATTATTTAAAAGCACCTGTATGTTCAGCATAATGCACCCATTGCTGCTTTATTCTAGACAAAGTAGCTCGGCATTCTTCTTTTTTTTTTTTTATTTTAAGAGATGGTCTTTAATTCTTGTTCAGAAATTGTTTTTAAGTAGTTTTAGGATTCTGCTTATTATGTGTCTGTAAAGGTATCAGTAAAGACAGCAAATTGTGGGCAACACGTGCAGTGACACATCTCCCCTCACTGACACACAATGCTCAGTGTGATTAGGCTGAGGTTACACAAGCATCCCAGAGGTGAGATGCTTATTGTAATTATACAATTTCAAATTTAAAAACTGAGCTGTAAAGCTCACAAAAGTAGACTTCTTTAAATCAAGGATAATATTTTTCTCTTTTCCATTTTCCTTCCTTCCTTCCTTCCTTCCTTCCTTCCTTCCTTCCTTCCTTCCTTCCTTCCTTCCTTCCTTCCTTCCTTCCTTTTTAACAATTTCACCACTAGTTTGGTTTTAGGCAGAGGTCCAGTGCCGAGGAGGGAGCAAGCCCATGAAAGCAGAGTACGTGGCAGGCAATACTTCTTGGTCTGAACTGATATTTGAGAGATTTTTTGATCAGTTTGTTGAAACAGTCTTTAGGAACCAATTTAATTTTCATCAAAGGTATCCTCTCTCTCTGCCAAAAGAATGTTGCTTTAAAGCAGGACCAGCTTAAACTATATAGCTTTCAGTTTTCACATGAATCACACAGAAAAATGCATTACCTGAATCCCTAGTCTCTGCCATGTCTTGTGGAGCTGTAGCCTGGGTATTGAATGTCCTAATTTTGTGGAGGGGAAAACAGAGGGATTCCCTTCTCCCATTATAGAAAGTCATAAAAATTTCCTAGAAGCTTTGCATGAAAATAAACCAATTTTTCTTTCTCACCTATACTTTCAGGAAGTAATAAACTTCATGTGCTAAGGACCTATCTTACAAAAATAATTTTTCAATATTTGTGAGAGGGTCAAGTTCTATTGTCCCTTCCCTTTTCGTTAATCTTTGTCTTAAAGCAAGTAAAGGGTCATTAATAGTACACCTTCCCCATGCCTGCACAAAATTCTCACGAGTACCCCAAATGCTGCAGCATACTATTTCAAAGGAACACAAAAAGACTGTATCCAAATATTCTGATTTTATCAGAAGGCATACAATATTTGAAATGTTTGATTCATATGAATCTTGGTTTGCTCTCCTGTGTAAATTCCAGCCATTCTGCCTTCAGAGAAAAGAATGGAAATACAACCCTAGGACACGCTACAGATCCAAATACCAGGAAGCAAATAAAAATAATCTGCAACACATAAAAATCATGATGTATCAAATGGCAATAACAACTTGATTAATACTGCTCCAGAAATTGTAATTTTGTAATTGCATGGTCTACCCTATGAATACCCAGATAAGACTTCAAACACCTGTGTTAGAATCATAGAATCATAAGATGTCAGGTGTTGGAAGGGACCTCTAGAGATCATTAAGTCCAACAACCCTGCCAAAGCAGGATCACCTAAGGCATGTCACACAGGAATACATCCAGGTGGGTTCTGAAAGTCTTCAGAGAAGGAGACTCCACAACCTCTCTGGGCAGCCTGTTCTAGTGCTCTGTCACCCTCACAGTAAAGATATTTCCTCTCATGTTGAGGTAGAACCTTATATGCTCAAGTTCATACCTGTTATTCCTTGTTCTACTACAGAAGAGAGATTCCTTCCATTTGACACCCACAGCTCAGATATTTGTAGACATTAATAAGGTCCCCTCTCAGTCTTCTCCTCTCAAGACTAAACAGCCCCAGTTCTCTCAATCTTTCTTCATAGGGGAGATGCTCAAGTCCCTCAGTTGTCCTCATAGGTCACCATTGGATTCTCTCCAGTAGATCCCTGTCTCTCTTAAACTGGGGAGCCCAAAACTGGATACAGTATTCCAGGTGTGGTCTCACTAGGGAGAGGAGAACCTCCCTTGACCTGCTGGACACAGTTTTCTTAATGCACTCCAGGATGCCACTGGCCTTCCTGGTCACAAAGGCACATCACTGTCCCATGGAGAACTTGCTATCCACTAGGACTCCAACATCTTTCTCCATGGTGCTGCTTTCTAGAAGGATGACCCCTAATCTGTTCCGGTGCCTGGTGTTATTCCTCCCCAGATGCAGGATTCTACACTTGGCCTTATTGAACTTCATGAGATTCAGCTTCTCCAAACTCTCTAACCTGTCCAGATCTCTCTCACAGCCTTCTGGTGTGTCAGCCACCCCACCCAGTTTCATATCATCAACAAACTTGCTGAGGGTACACTCTATACCCTTGTCCAGGTTGTTGATATGAAGATATTGAACAAAACCGGACCCAGTGCTGATCCCTGGGGCACACCACTGGCAATAGGCCTCCATCCTGACTCTGCACTGCTGATCACAACCCTCTGAACTCTTGTTGAGCCAGTTTTCAATCCACCTCACAGACCAATTTTCTATGCCACATTTCTTGAGTTTTTCTACAAGAATGTTATGGGAAACAGTAAAATCTTTACTGAGGTCAATATGACATCCACTGCTCTCCCTTTCATCTACCCATTTGGTCATGGCTTCACAGAAGGGTATCAGATTAGTCAAGCAAGAATTGCCTTTGGTAAATCCATGTTGGATACTCCTGATAACCTTCTTTCATTCCGTGTGGTTAGAGATGGCCTTGAGAATGAGCTGCTGCATCACCTTTCTAGGGATGGAGGTGAGACTGACCAGCCTGTAGTTGCCTGGGTCTTCCTGAGAAGTTCAAAGAAGCATTTTAGAAAAATCAATTTCATCCCTATGCTACATAACCATCTCCAATCAATATGCTTTCCACAGTCTATTAAATTCATCCCTTGGTGAAAGAACTACATACAATATGGACATCACAGTTAAAAAAAAAAAAAAATCCACAGTATCTACTCAGGATCTGTGTGTCATTCAAATTTCTCTCTCCTTGCTGTCTGCAACCTATCACAACAGTGATTTGTCTTTCTGAGTATACTCGAAGCTCTCTGGTGGAGGGAAATGTCATCACACATATTTATGATGCATCTACTATGGCTAGGCCATTGGCCATTAAGACTACCCAACTAAACCAGCTGGTTTCTTCTCCTTATAAGCACCAACTGCGCATTAACAACCTTATATTAATCACAAACAATATAACGGCATAACCCAAATTAACCCTAAAAATAACTTCCATGAAAATTTTAGTTCATGCATGTTATCATCTCATGAGAGCCCTGTTACACCAATTACTCCTGCTGGTTTGGCAAAAGTTAGGTTTGCTGAGTGCCAAATTCTGCACACAGATGTATGTGCCTGGCTACTGCTGAAATAAAAATCAGAGGCTTTGACTTCCACTTTTCTTTTTATCCCTCTGGTCTGGAAGACAGTCTATCAATCATAGACAAATTGAATATGATGCACACCCACGTGCACACCCAAATGGCTTTATGCACACAAAAGAAAACTGGGCCATTTGCATTTAGAAGTGCTTTTATGAGGTATGCATTTAGTAACTATGTTTACAGCTGGAGTCTGGGAGATGATTTCAGGAATGGCATCCAGGGAACTGAATACAGCACTGGCAGTTGAATAAATGCTTGCAGCAGCCTGTTTCTCATCCTGAAAGTGGGTGGTATCCCTTTTTTTGGCAAGTATACCACATCACAGGGACTGAGTGGTGCTATTCCCCTTTCAATACCTTCTTCACGCTCTTTTTCCTCTTCTCATTTGCCCTCCTTGAAAATGTTCAGGGCTCTGGGCAAAATGGCACGGAATAGTAATAAGAGAGAAACAGGAACCTACAGAAGTGAATTTTTTCCCATGTTGGACTTGATTGAAGAGAGAAATTGTTAGGCATTCAACTACGGGCTCTATCCAAACCCCCACCCTTGGGTGTCTTTTCAACCTTGTTTTCTCCCCTGATGCCCACAGTTTGGCCAATATGAATGTAATTTACAGCACGTGCAGTAAGGAGCTCTCATGAATTCCATGCCTCTTTGAGGATCAGAGATAAGAAGTACCAGTGCCATTCTAGATGCCTGCAAGCTCATCTTCTCAAGAGAACTACTGTCCTGCCAGTGAATGTGTTATGGTGATCCTCAGCTCACACACAGACATGGTGAGCACCTACAGTAGCAAGCATGTTGCTAAAGCAGAGTGATGGTTAAAATCTAAGGTCATCAGGTTTGAAAAAGTAACAACAGAGAAACCCTCCCAAAGCAGCTGCTGCTTAGTTGCTGAATAAACTTTAAAGAATTTAATCTGTAACCACGAAACCTCACAGTTCCACTCTATTTCAGTGGCCGAAGAGATATGCATTACATATCACCTTGGAGTCTGATCCTGCATTTCATGTTCGCATGCAGCCCCTACTAACTCTACCTGAAGTTCTGGAAAGCAAGAATGGCATATGACTGCACATACAGTAATGAGCTCCTGCTTCAAAATACAGCCCCTTCTTTGTAAAGCTAAGCCTGTAATTCTGTCTTTAATTGTCTGTGTGGCTGAGGGGGGACATATGCTTTGTAGGCTAAGTTATCAGGTTAAGTAGAAAGTTAAGAGAGTCTGAGGCATGTAACTATAAGAAATTCTGCTCAGAACTATAGCTGGAATGCTCCCAGTCTGCCTCTTCCCCATCATTAATAGGCAGTAAGAAGGAAAGTAGGAGACGCAGAAAATAGGTGTGCTGCTCACCTTGTTTAATTTTACCATCTTACATGAATAAAAAAAAAAAAAAAAAGAATATTTTATAACCTTCACTTTCATCATAAATAATTTTGTGACAGTTCTGCACTTCTGTAGATTATTTACAGCTTTTTGGTTGATGCGTGCTCCAAAAACATAAAAAAATAATAATGTTTTTTTGGATACTGCCACAGTAGCACCTTTCAGATTTCCTGTATTCATTCCAAGGACACTCCAGGCTGAGGGTCCACAAACTCTCCCTTTTTCACGTAGCTGCTCCTTAATAAAGCACCGACACTCTTGCTCCAAAAATGCCAAATATAGTTGAGAGAACTCCTTGATAACATGTTTTTGCTAAAAACTATTTATATTCATAGATTCCTGACAGTTTGCTTCATTTCAATACAGTCTCTCTGCATTTAGCCTTCCCATTCTAATTTTTTTAAACCTCGTTTTTTGGTTTAAGATTCAGAAAAGAAACAGAAGCTCTAATCAGGGAAAAAGATATATAACTACATAAATGACTTAATCTGTGTGCACAATTACATGTAAATAACCATGACTCTTTTTTTAAAGCAAGACAAAACATAAAATAGACTGCTTAGCTGTAAATTTAAACCTATTTCACTTTCAGGCTTCACTGCTACTAGTGTGAATCACCCTATTATCTTTAAGTATGAAATTAGAAAAAAAGATTCGCTGTTTGTGTACACCCAAAGCTTAACATTTCCCAGAGATTAACAGTGTGTTTCTTGAAGATGGAAAACATAACACCAAGAAACACATTTTACTACTGCTTCTCAAGAGCATTTTTGGTTTTATTGCAAATGCAGCATGAGATTAAGAATACGCTTGAAAACTAGCTAGTGAAAAAGTGATATATACCAAACCAATGAAGCTTTGTAGTGAAAACAAAACAAATTAGTACATGGCCCAAGAATTAAAGACATAAAATCTGCAGTTTACAGTGCATTTGCTTGCACCGTACTGTGGTATGCAAGATAATGCATAAAAAAATCAGGATTAAGCATATTTAAATGTCACTAGAATCAGAATTAGAACAATTGTTAGAATGTTATAATAAGGCATCTGTTTGGAGCAGTCTCTGCTCTATAATTGCCTCGTCACTATTTTTAAGTTTACTAAGGAATATCTAGCCAGAGAAAAAGCCAAATACATCATTCATCCTTCCTTCCTTGGTGTCTGAGCCTTCAGTCTTTCCAGGAATGTTAAAAATATGAAAATACTAACAACATGCGATTTCTCTGCTAAGTTTGCTTTGGGCTAATTCTCATCATTGGAGGACACAGGGACAGAGCAGGCCACTGCATTTACTTCCCAGAGATTCCCATCAAAGACAAAAATAAAATATGCTCTTGACTTGTTTCCTCCAATCTGCCTGATTTTTCTTTCTTATTGAGATCTCTCCTTTCTCTCTAGCTAGAGAACTTCCTCATTCATTGGCAATGAAAGTGTCTTAGTGCTTGTACCTTTAGGTTCCTCTCCTGCTAAAATCTGGGAAAGTTTATAGAAGAGTACTTGGGTCTCTTGGTCTGAAATCTTTTAACAGTAGCAAGGCCAGAAAGATAACATGTGAAGCCACCATCATTTATTGTTTCTGCTGACCTCCCTGAATCTCACATACTTCTTCTCAGAGTAAAGGTGTGATGCCAATATAAAGACCTGACTGACCGTGCCAAGCTGCAATATTATCCATTAAATTCTGAACCAATTCTGATAACCCTGCCCACTTAAGTTATTTTGTCATATTAGGAACAAGAACAGGTGGGCTGCAAGTCAGACAAGGAAGGAGTGGCCAGGTTCCATCATTAGGTGCTTCATGATCATTCTGAGAACATCTCAAACTGGCCAAACCCTGGCCAAATCATCACAGTGAATTGCTAGGCAAAGAGACTGTGGGAAAGTGTAAGACTAGTTTTGGATGCAGTCATCTATGCTATGCATTGCATGCTGGGTGAGAGACTGAGATACAAAGAGAGACTAGGGGTGTTGGAAGTTTCAGACTCATTCCCTGAAATTTTTGTAACCAAGTCCATTACTTATAGTGACCTAAATCTTGAAAGAGAGCTCTTCAGACTGGGAGGCAAAATTGGAAAACAGAGGAAACACAGGTTGTTTGCAGTTCTAAGTACAGTTCATAAAACTTGTACGATTCAATCGGTGTCTGCAATGCTGGAAAACTTTAAAGTTTAGTTACTACTTAACATGTGGAATCCAAGGTCTATGTGTAATTTTTTCATATCAAGCAGCCTGTGGTGTTTGAAATTGCATACATGCACAGCAAGAATAGTGACTATCTTCCAAATAGTTTCTAAACTGAATGGACAGTCTCACACAGAGAACATCAGCCTGCCTGACACCATCCAGAAAAACCCTGGAAAGTGGTTTGTAGCTCCAGAGCCTATCTGCATTGCCACAAACATCTATCTCTTGTGTTGATGGTTTTCCTTTCTTCCTCTTTGTTATTAAAATTGCAAAACAGCCTTACACCTGCTCTAGACAGTAGAACTCTGGAGATTTTTAGCAAGGTATCTGGAAAATGTGTACAAGAAAAACAGGTTATGTTATACTCAGATTGAAATTCTAAAAAAGCTATTCTTAGGAGGACACTGCTCTGAAATTTTTCAGAGCAAATCTCAGATACCGTAGACAGACACCTCTAGATATCTCACTGAAGACCAAATCCTAAACCTGCAGCCACAACAACCTCACCTTCCATTATCACTGAAGAGTTAACTCCTTTAGTTATGTTATTTAGTGGGAAAAAGCTGAAACCAATCAGAACAAACGATTGGAGAAAGGCTGTTTCATCTTTAACACCAGTAAACTCAGAAGTCATGAGAGGGAGTAAACAAGGAACTCTATGAGGTTTTATTTGATGCTGTTTTTCAGAAAGTAACTGTATTTTGACTTATTTTATAGGTTTTGCAGTATCCTTTTTCTGCTAACGCCATTCTTGGCAGATAAATATTCAGAGAATCAGTTAGCATAAAAAAAACCCAAAAAACCCACCTTGATAGTGTAGTTCAGCAAGATAAGAAATGGGCAAAAGGTGATGTGGAAGTTCACTGTGAGACATTCCACAGACTGCCTCAACAACCAATGTTCTGTGGGCATTGGGGTAACAATAGTCTCTTGGAAAAGAGTCAATACAGAAAGGAGAAGATGTGAAAGAAAGAGAGTTATCTATTTGAGAGTATTGGATCAGTGGAAGGAATGAATAAAGAATGAGAAAACAAGAGGCAGATGAGAGTACAGACAGATGCATCACATATGGTTTTAACTCTGCTGGAGTAGACTACCTCTATCCTGGTCTTCTCAGCAAATGACCAGCCCATTATTTCCTTGCCTACCAGACATACAGAGCAGCTGGAGTATTTATGTGCCTGAGCAGTACTTGATGTGGGCAACCACTGCAAAGCAAAGCAGTTTACACATATGCACTTCCTCCAGATACAGAAAACAGATCCAAGAAATACACACACCTCCAGATACAGAAGGAAAACAAACACACATGCTACTTCTCAGAGACAGCATACTTCAAAACAGCACTTTAAACTGAGTACTCTGGAAGACAAATGTTAGGCTTTCAGAATACATTATAGTAAAACAGGAAACAGAGAGAATAGGGGGAAGAGAAACACTAGCAAAGAGTTACTGTATGCATCTGCACAACATGTAGTAAAGTTCTAAGAAAAAGGCATTAAAACCCAGTTATTACACTGGCATGTTCCATCTAGTAGCTACCAAGCCAACTGGGATGTGAAGGAATGAAAAGGAGCATTCCCATGGCCAGGCTGAACACTGAAAACAAGGCATCAGTGCAGAGCTGTGTGACACTTAACCCCTCACAGCCTTCAGCAATTCACCCACCCTTCTAAAGTAAGCATCATAAACACAGAGCCACCTGAACGAATCACAGATTATGTAAACAGCCTCCCTGTCAAAGAGCTTTGCAGGATAGTTTTGACTATTTCTTCATATGCCTAGAGCTAAACTTTCTCAGAATAGGTCAAGGTTTAGATTTCGGAGTGCTAGTACTTTTAAGTGGGACTTCATATGTCAACGGATGTAGTGCAGCAAACGAGTATAAGCAAACAGGACAACTACAGGTTCTAACAGATGAAAAGACTATCTCTACCCTGGTCTTCTAAGCAAATGACCACTGAACTATCTTCATACAGATTGCAAATTAAGGGAGCCTTAGTCTCCTCACTAGGCAGACAACTTCAAAGGAGAAAATTGACCTCTGCATACTATAGCCAATACAGTATTATATCCATTGTAAAGACTGTTCAGTTAAATAAGAAAGTTGCAGATTAATATGACAGAGAGAAATGTATGTCCAAATAGGAGCAAGACTATGCTTATTTCTGGATAAGGCAGTATTGCTAAGTACTGTAATGAGGAAAACTCCAGGAGAACCTAGAAAAATGTAATTTTTGCCAATATGTCTTCAAATACCAACTTCTTTTCAGCAACACAAAACTCCTCCTACAACGAGAATTTTACACTTTCTAGAAGAAGCAAGATTTGGGAATCTTAAAACTCAGAAGTTAGTTAGGATTTTTATTTGGAATTGAATCCTGGACTAGGTGACCCGGTTTCCTGCCTTGACTCCAGAGGGCAGGTATGATAAAATTCTTGTTCCTAATATATAGGTAATACAGGTAATATACTTCACTGACCCTCTGTGAGACTATCCCACTTTTTATATAATGTTCCAGTGGAAAAGAGGGAGAAAGATGAAGAATATAATCCTCCCAGAGAAGAGAACTGATTAATCTCTAAATGAAAAACATATTACAAATAGATTGAGAAATCTCCCCTGCAGAACTAGAGTTTGAAAATAACTCATTGGAAGTACTGAATTCCTCACTAACAGCACTTCTTGAAATGTCTACAATTTATTTGGAAGTTTAATATCAAACTGAACCACGAGTGGACTTGGCAAGCCACTGTGAGACTCACTGATATTATCACACACCATCCAGGGTTATTACTCAGAAAAACTGAAACCTTGATGACATTATTTGGATCTGTTGTGTCTTTTCAGACAAGTCCTTTTTAAACTGAAATTTATCTTATGCTTTGCTTTCCTTAATACTGACAAATGGTGGTTTCTTTTCCACCAATATCCACATGCACAGGGAGTGTCGCTCTTAATGCAGAGTATTTTAAATGGTTAGAAAAAGGCCTTATTTAAAGATGCAACATATATGCATGAGATGGATGGGACCTCTGCGCAAAAAGCAAATAGTGTCAAAAAGGGAGGCAGAATGAATGGACTAAAATGAAGGGCTCATCTGAGTCATCCAGTCCCAGAAAGTTCAGTCGTGCCATTCTAACAACAAAAAATCCCTGCAAGTTTCTCCCATTGATCATATGCTTTTTGTACTTGCCAACACAAATGTATATTTAGTAACTATCTGAAAGATTTACATCTATTACATTGACAGAGAATACAAATGAAGCATTTTAAGTGGCATTTTATGGTTATGTTGTAAAACAAATTACCATATCTGTGTGAATTCTTGTTTACCACACCCATCCTTCAATCTTCTTCAACCTGTCTTTACTCTGAGATCCTTCACTTCCCCAAACCTCTGTTTTATACCATCTAGAAGCTTAAGACTTTATTTTTCAACTTAATTCTGTGGATTATAGCCACTGTAGCTTTGCAACTTGCCATACATTCCATTAAGTTGAGATATTGCTCCTGTAACATACCAGAGGAACAGCACAGTTGTAGTTTTCTCAGATAATGTCAGATTAATCTATCATTTTTAAATGATCAGGCACAAAGTATAGAAGGCACAAAGGCACAGGCACAAAGTATAGAAGTACTCAAAATCCAGTGTATATAAAGTGCTTTCTTCTGAGGTATAATTAATAACACACCTTTGCCATGGTATCTCATACTAATTTTACCCTTGCACTTCGAACAATGTATCACTTTGCATGCATTTGTCTAGGCACATTGTTAAGTCAGGTAGGCTGCTAAAATTCTTCATTCTTCCCCATTAAAAAAGGCAGAAAATAGCCAAGTGAGAAAATGTAAAAGCATATGCCAGTCTTTCTTCAGCATTAAACACCAGAAATCAAGAAGCTTTGCACTGTTCATTTAATACTTTCCATGCAAACATAATGGAAAGCAATTTAACTGAGCATGGCATAGTAGGAAGCTCTACAAATGCATGGTATTAAGCACTTCCAGTTCTGTTCCTTCAGTGCTGAATTCAGCTTTTCTCCAGAAAGCTGATCTCCCAGCTTGCTGCAGGACATAGGTGTGCTATGTGCAAGTTGAGATTTATTTTGTCAATATTGATCATAAAAGGACATAAGACATAAAAGTTGTGCTTATCGATACCACCTTGTAACATAACACACTGGACAGGAACATCTGAGTTGCACAATAACCCAGTAATGCTGCTAAGACCACACAATAGTTAGAAATAGAACAGCATTACTAAAAGACTGGGCAAATCATTTGAAACTAAAGATCTGACAGAATCAACAGTCCACTGCGTAGGCATTGCCTGAGAATCAATTCCTCAGAAATTTCCACTTTCTGTTATCTTGCTTTTTTTTTTTTTCCTTCCTGTCCCTGCCCTTCTCTTCGCTTTCCAATCTCAATTCTCCTGCTAGACCTAGAGTGTAACTGCATGAAAAGAAGATAGTATAAGCACCAGTATAGCACAGAACAGCAGCTCAAGTGTGCTGTTTTCTGTCTTCCTAATGGTATCTGTTCTCCACTGTGCACTGCAGCTTCCAGTTCCTCCTTCCTTTGGCTAATGCTCTGAGCATTAATGCAGCAGCATAACATCCAGGAACTATGCACCATAATCTTCTCACTAGCACTATCTAGGGCATTAATGGGTGCCACCAGAATACTCATCACCAGCCTCTCCACAACCTGTCCCAAGAACCAACAAGTAAAGTCTAATATTCTGTTCCATTACATATATGTCACCAATTTCACGCGACTCCTTTTCACCTACAACTTTGCATTCAGTAACACTTTCTCCAGTCTGTAAGCACAAATAGAGATCTTAAACTGTCTGAACAATATTCCCATCTCATTATTTCCAAAAGAATAACTATTCATAATATGAGTATTAATAATATTAATAATTGCCTACTTCAGTGATACAGATGCCATCTTCCTCATCCAAACTGGGCACTTGAACTCCTTCCTTCATTTCATCACAGCTTTAGTGAACACTAGTTTTCTATCAGATTGTCTCTGGGAAACGCCTAACACCCATTCACTTTCCTAGTGGCCATAGTCAACATAAACAATAATATGTTATAAACTAAAGTATGTAAAAAACACCCCATCAGGCATCTAAAGCATACAAACAAGACTGTAACACATATCCACACCCTCAAAGGTGTTAGTTTTTGCTTTCTGCAATCTAAAGAGTAGTTTTAACCGAGAAAAACACTTCTCCAGGAACATAGGTCACATTTTTGACCAAGCCACTCACTACCATGTGTGAACTCACTTCATGCAGCAAGGAACCCTGCAGTGCTCATAGATCCACGCATCCAAGTGTCTTCCATCACCTCCTGCAGACACCCTTCAGCTTTTTCAGTGAAAACTGACAGTGTCATTTATGTGGACATGAAGGACATCTAGTGGAGTTTTGCTTGCTCCCATAAGAATGCATAGGTTTAGCCTCTGATCCCTGATTTCTTATCTGTGTTCCTGAAAACCAGCATATGCTTCTGTTCTCTGAGGACAGGCAGAGAAGTCCAAAACTACAGATTTCTCTCTTCCCGTTGTCAGTATGGATGAGCAGCTCCCCTCTGGTATTCTGCACTCCCTCTGTATAGCGTGCTGTCTTCTGGTCCTTGTTGCAGTCTCCTGCACCTATTACCACACTCCTCTCTGCTCAGTCTCCCAGCACAGAGGCATTTCTTCCAGTAAGTCTGGAATAGTTAATATCACAACCTGCTGCCTTTCTAAAGTGCACAGGATAATTGGTGAGAATATTGTTCATCTAACTTGCTCTGATCCACCAAGGGATTACAGGCATGAAGACCTGCGCTCTCTGGACTCACCTACACTGTAACACTTTAGGAGTGTAGCTCATGAACAAAACCCTCTGAATTTTACCCTAGCTCAACACCTTACCAGTGAGATTACAGAGGGCCTGAACTTTCCACAAAAAACAAGAGAAGGCTTTTGTAGCCAGGGAATCAAACTCTCATATATGGCTAAGCACAATTAAGTCTGCTGTGGAAAAAACCCAAAAGGCTTATGCAGATCGCCTTGTAAAAGCTTAAACATAAATATTTAATTCAGAATATTTTCTAAATTCACTTTCAAAAAACCATCATTCACCGTATTTCAAAGGCTGAGGCACAGAGGTGTTTTATCTCTGAAAGAAAAAAGTAAACAAATGCAAGTTTTTCCCTGTTCATTTAGCTGAATATGTCAAAGCAAGAAGTTCCAAAAAATTAGGAAAGCTGTAAATAACCATCCAAATAAGTGGGTATTTCTCATGGTAAAGATATAACCTGAAAAGGAGGAAGGGATTTCTTATAAATGAGATGTTTCTATTAGAGTAAAAGCAAAATCACTCTGTCTTGTGTCACAGAATTGCTGGGATTAACATCCCTTTACCACAGGGTTGCCTGAACATGATAGCAGGTGCCTTTCAGGGACAGGAGACGTGCGCTCACTCCACAGGACCTGTGTTTTTCAGAGGCTGCCCCACCCAGCCCCATCTTTCCCAGCCCTAAGATAGCAACCAGGTCAATATGAGAGAAGCACAGTGCCAAAGCAAATGCAGTCACATTGCGAGCACTTCCCTTTCTTTCTCTGTTATCTTAATTGAGACCAATCCTCTAGCTAGCCAAGACAGCTGAGCCCAGTAAAACAAATCACAAAACGATTAAGGAACTCCTTGTCTCAGATTGCAGTGAGTGGGTTGAGTGCAATGGGTATAGAGATCTTTTCTCCTCACCTGATCCTAATCCCTTTGTACCTCCATGTATCTCAGCCTCAAATGGCCAAATTCTACCTGCCTTTCCCCTGCTACAGCTGATATAACCTCATTCCCACTGATTCCACAGGGCGAGCCAAGGTCATCACAGGGCAGATGAAATCCCCTTACATTCTTCAGCAGGAGAAATGCCACCTTTTCTCTGCAAGACTGCCAAAGACTGTGGAAGCTCACACATATCATCTGGGGCAAAACCCACCATGTGCAACACAGGCACAGGGACCATCTTGTTTACTGCAGCACCCCAAAACCTGGTTCCCCTACCTGTCCCCTATTCGCTCTGGCCTCCCCTGTTCTCTAGTTCTGAAGGTACTGGAGAAATTCTTCCCAGCCAGCAGCTCAACATGTGCATGGCACTGCATAGTGAGCCTGACACCCAAACATTCCACAAAGGAGTGACTCAGACCATCCTTGCTGAGAATGGGGGCAGTTCCCATTCCCAGCTACAGATATTTTTAGCTGCTTTAACAGAACAACACATCAAAATGACCCAGGAAGTGTTTTAGGAAGAAAAGACAGTGGAATTCATAGACAGAGCTACACAATGTGGATGACAAGACTAATGCAAGAAGCATCTTGAGCTGGGATGCATTTATGTCTCCTAGCCCAGGCAGCATACAATCTTGAGTCCAATGCTTGCATCCACACCACTTCAACCTCTCCAGAGGATATTTCATTCATCCTGTGCATCAGCATATTCATGATGGGTGGGAAAGAGAGAAAGAGGATATCCAGAATTCACTAAATGGATGGATGGAAAAACTATCAGCAATGTACTGAATTTTTAACAGTTTTTGAAACAGACTTTCTACATTTTTTAATAATCTGTTGTTTGTTTTGTTGTTTGGGTTTTGGGTTTTTTTTCAGAGACCAAATTCAAGATGCATTATGTTCAGATTTTCTCTCCTGCTCACATGGGAGCAGGATTCAGTGCAAACACAATTCCTAAGGAATTGCAGAGCTGACCAATACAATTTTGGCCATCCGTCAGCTACTAATGTTGTCCTACTTTACTCCCTTTCAAATTTGAGGGAAGTTCCCTCTTGATTTTCTTAGTAAAGAAAAAATTCATCTATCTTACCTGAATGCCAATACAAGTGATGCAAATTATTGCAAGGTGGGATGGATTAAAAACCTTTTGTGAATTAATCATCGTCCACTATATTGCTGGAAACCTTAAAATCGGACTGTCTAATATATTAGAGTAATGGCTCCAGAAGTTACTAGACATCTCACAGAATTCTTCCGTACCAAACATTTTTATCATCTTCAGCAACATTCTGACTAGGTCATTCTGGAACAAGTTGTACTGTTCAGAGCAAATGTCTCAAGCAGCATATGCAGCACATTGTGCAGTTTGTTAGTTGTTCGGCTGTTTTCAGCACAGGGTTAAATGAAAGGGTTTAAGGTTATTTAAAAATAATATTCAAGTAGAAAACAGTAGAAGTGCAATGACTGCCACCTGAGTAACTGGACACAGGCATAAAATGCTACTGGGAATTTGCACCACAGCATCTAAATTTTCCAAGCAAGCAGCTAAGTCTGAGTTCTTAGATTTCTCATTGTTCAGATGGAGTCAGGGAAACGGAAGTGAGGGGTTAAGATGGCTCCACATTTCTTAAGCTGAACAGAGATATTTCAGCCTCGGAACAGAGAGCCTGAAATGCCAGGTTCACTGGTGATTTGGGGAATGTATACCATGAAGTTGTATGCAGGTACACAGGTGCGGTGAATTAGTCTTCAATGAGCAAACACTGCCTATAAGGACTTTGATTCACAGTAACCATTCAGAACCTAAATGAGTAAAGGACATAAAATACCATGAACCACTCTTATACCCACACATATAGGGACTCCTTTTGTTTGCTAAAGATGCCCTTCTCTCTGCGCTGTGATTCCTCTAGACTAGTTTTGCTACTCTCAGCTAGAGAAGTCACTAATAACAATAACAAATCTCACAAAGAATATGTTTAACAGCAAGGTACCATATCTTGTGGAAATTATTGCTAGGTATTAATATTTATTGTTTACCAACTGTATAATAGGAAGGCTAAATGGTCTACTTGAGTCATTTTTTGAGTATGTATTTATATATATAAGTATTTATACTTACAAGGTTTAGTACAATATTTGCTAATGGCTACCTGGACAATATATACATATTTTTTAAACTAGCCCATGGGCTAGTCTATAAAGGAAAGTATCCTCTGTTATGCCAATGTGTTTAATTCACTTGTGTCATGCAATTACCTCTCACACAGACACCCTCATTTCAGCTGAGCTAAAGCAGAACTCGGTGGTTAGAATGCTCCATGGGAGGAATTATCCTAGAAAAGTGAGTGGTTTAAAGTCCCCACCTTGTCTTATGTTAGTTCAGCTTTCCCAGGGTCCATTTCTGTAATTCTGTTTCACAGAAATTTTATAGACAGACATATACACACACATTGCTCTGAATTTATATAGAACAACCTGTATTATTGTCACAGAGCAGCTACACTCTGGCCAAGAAAATTTAGGTTACTACATACAAAAAAAGAGTCCTACTGTTTATCCAAAATCAAGGATCACATCTGTGCCGACTGGCAGTTAGGCAGAGCCATCTGTCATTTTGGGGTATCCTAATGGGATTTGGCATCAGAAGATGAGGTTCTGTAACCAGGTAAAGATCAAGGGACAAGAATGCCTGGAGGCTTCAATTACCCACAACTTCACATTGTGCTGCCTTCAGAAATCTGTTCTGGGAACCATATTAAGTGCAATTCATTGATGTTTATGGTTTGCATTTGCTGTTCCTGGAAGCAGAATAGCTTGTGAAACTAGCATCTGTAGCTCTAGAGCTGGGAAAAGGGCAAAAAATTTGAAATAGTGCAACTTTGATTTTATTTCTTGATATTACTGACTTTGGCACAAATCCAGCTTAACAATGGTAGCTTCAAAGTGCCCTTTATTTCCAGGTGACCATTCTGTATTTACACCCTGTATAGCGTTTTTTTTCTTCTCTGTGTACCATCTGTATCCAGACCTCCAGAGATCCCTATTTCTGAAGCCTTTTATCTTTTTAAATGCTGAGTGCCCTCTATTACCAAAAATTCTCATAGTCGTTTTGTGAGTTCAGAATTAGATATTTCTGAAATGAAACAAAGAAATCACATGGAGAATGTACAGTTCTGCTGAAGAAAAAGTCAGTGACTCCCCACCCATTATTCAAGAATAATCTAGAATGGATTCTTCTAATTAGAGATGTGATTTTGTGGCCAAGGCAATGCACTGATGCAGACAGCTATTTGTACAAATCAGATCTACAAAATGTCTTCCCTGCCCAGAGAAAAGATGAGAAGTTCTCAGTAACATCAGCATTGTATAATACGATTTTGAGCCAGGACAACATGTATAATCTCGTCTAGGTGTTATGATAATAAAAAAGCTCTTTTATGAAAGAATCCACAGTTTTGAGTCTACAGAAACAGAGATGCTATTAAGGCCAACAAAGTTATTTTTTAAAAAAAACATCCCTCAACCCCTACAATGAGATGCCAAAGCAAATATTGTTACTGACAAGTCTTCAGGCCTGAAATAGTTCTAGTATCTTGTATTTTGGAATAATCAGTGAATCTGTTTCAACATATCTTTGCATCTGCCAGTAGAATGAGAACAACACTAGTAACAATGCCTTGAATTTTTGATTTGAGAACTGTCAAAGTTTTCAGCAGATGTAAAACCACTGCTCCACTTGATTGTCATGCGCTCCAAAGACAGACTACACAGGTTTAGTTCTCAACTGAGAAGGTAAGTCAGGACACTTGGTTATGTACTTCATTTCTTCTGAAACATTTCTGGAACAGTTGCAGTACAGATAAATGGGGATTTACCCTGAAGCTCTCCACTCAGACCTTTGGTTAAATGCAGCTTTAAGAGGATAACATCTAACAATTTCTCAGCATAACCTTTCATACACAACTTTTCTCTTGGCCACATGCTTTGTTTCTTCTTAAAAATGCTATGCGAGGCCTCCTTGCCTGCTCTCTGGCCGGCATGCTGGCTCTCCACTTCAGCCAGCCAGCCAGCCTCCCTATTGTCTGGCCTTCCCTTCTGCAACAACTGCAACAGCTGGATTTCTTTGAAACTCCTGCTCACAATCCTAGCTTCCAAAGCTGATTCCTTCTGATCTTGGATAGCTCAACCAGTTATTGAATAGCTATTCAGAAAACTGGTCAGCCATTCCCTCTGCAGAATGGTATTCCCGAAAATAAATAAAATAGCCAGAAAGCCATTATGTATGTGAGATGAGGTAAGTTGGAATGTTCTGAGGCACCCATGTTAGAAACCTAATATCAACACATTGCCACTTTGGTGCTTGTGATTGCTTTTTTCACAAGCCAAGCATCACAGGACACAAAGTTTGCCTGGACACTGCAGGATGCTCAAGAGTATTTTTACAGATTTGCACTATGACAAGAAGGATGTAATTTCCACATTATTTTAAAAAATTTTTCTTATGCAACTGGCAATTTCTGTGCATGTTTTTACTAAGAAATAATTTTTTAAATATATATTCTCACCAAGTTTTCAAGTAGCCAGTGGTCACAAGCAGAGAAAATAAGTAATAAATCAGAAAAAGTCCAGGGTGTAAACACTGGGAGAGCCTTTGCTTTTTAATTCCCCCTGTCAATTCCATACAGCTATATTCAAAAAGGAAAAAAAAAAGCATATGCTGTGAGGAGCTTCCCTCTTTTACACAGAACACTGCGGCAAATGCACATAAGATGCGAGGTAATTTTTTGTATGCTGCTACTCAAACAACAGATCCTGACAGCAGAAAACAACAGCACTGCCTCATGCTTAGCACCATTAGAGAGGTGCTGTCCATGGGACTCACTGTGTCAAGGCACGGCTTGTCTTCTGCCCTCTCACCCTCCCCACTAGAGTGAGGCAACATTGAGAGAGTCAGCCCACACTGCAGGAGCAGAAAGGAAAAAGAATGTTTAGAAGGGGATGCCGTGAGTCCCTCAAGCTTATCTGCAGGACCCAAGCAGCCCACAGCCGCTACAAAAAGAAAAGCAGGTTGTCAGCAGATACTATTTTCTGCCTTTGAACCTGGATGAGAATGTGATGGACTCATGAACGTTGCAAAGAAAGAGGAGCATACATGTCCAGTGAAGCTTTTCTTCGGGATTTAAATACTCCTTTTCCCAAACTTAAGAAAGCTGCATTGTTCATGAAACTTAATGCTCTAACTTGGTCCATTTTCAGAAGGTAAATCCTAAAAAGCTCAGTGTGGCATTTTTTAACAACTGCCATCACAAATCTCCAGAATTTTGTGTTTCTAACCTTGCTTTTAAGTGCTTGCATGACTAATAAAGTGTGACATTGCTGAGATTTGCTAGCATTCTTTTCTGTAACATAAGTTCTAGCTGACAAAAATATGGCTAAATTTAGACACCTGCAGCAAACAAGAACCTTCGAAACAAAAGCAGGCTTAAGGATTAAAATTGGCTATGACATGTTTGTGCTCCAACATATGCAAGTTCATGTAACCCCTTGTCTGCTGCCCCATTCGCAGTCACGGGCTGGCTATGAAAAGTAGTTTGCTGAATGCTAGCTATAAAAGCATTACTTAGTTTGATATGCTGCTGCTCCAGCGGGTTATGCCAGTATGGCAGGTGGAGCCTGCTGGGTCTTTCAACTACAGAATTATTGTGGGGTTTTTTAATAAGCCATTAACTAGGGAAAAACAGATGTGAAAAGACCTCCTTTGTAGATAATGGAATGGTGTTAAGAAACATTGCTTCAACTGCACAGAAGTGTCATACCAGGATTTCAAAATGCTAAATACATTCAGATACTATATTGCATTTTCTCAGTTTTCTACTGTCTATGTGCTCTTAAATGGGGCACATCCAGATGAATTCTTGACTTATCCTCATACATTTCCTCACATATCCCTGAAAAATATGAACCATGGTTCAGTGTTAGTTTAAGAACAGTCTAACTGAAGTCAGATGATGGTTTATCAGAAACAACTATAGAAGATCTACAACAGGAGTTACACCTAGAAAAGAGAAGTAAGGAAGAGACTGTTTGTATCCTGTAGCTGATCTTCAAGTGTCCAGTTGTCTCCTCTTCAGTTTTCTTTTTTTTGCATTGTGCCAGACAGCTATCCTAGAAGCCATATGAGAATTAAACATAAACAACACTGCTTTCTAATATTTCTGTTTGTAGAATTAGCCATATTATTTAAATGTCATTTTACTGCAAAGAGAATTTAAAAAAAAATAATAATCAAAGTACTATTTGAGACTGAATTTTAAAGCCATTAACTTTATTAGGTTAGCCCTGCTGGCATACTGAATGTCTGATAGGTATTCTCATAACAAGTTCACTTCTTCTAGTTCAAACTGCATTAAAGCACACTAAGAAAGTCAGCTCATACAACAACAAAAATTAAAAATAGAAGCCCAAATAATACAGCTGCTGTGGAAGAGCCTTCTTCTTCATCCTCACAGTAAATTTCAACTTTTATTTTCTGAAAAAAAACACCCAAAAGAAGCTAGGACCTCTCTGTAGTAACATAAATCTACAACCTGCATGAAAATTTACATATTGTGTTGTCTATTTATTTTCTTTGCAACTGTTTACTTAGTCCTGGAGAACACCCTTTCTGCTCTAAATACATATTTTGAATTCACTGTTGGAATTAAAAACAAGCAAATGCAAAGCTCAAACATAACAGGGCATCCACTAGCCTCTTGTCCTGGAAAAAGGCAGAGATGCAGCTCTCTCGGAAATTCCTGGCAGGTCTGAAGGGTTTGTGTTTCCCATAGACTGGTCTGATCATGGCAGAAATGAACACAACTTGCTATCTCTAAATTCTGTAGAAAAATCCCACAGAATATTCAGCATTACCGACAGAACAGTTATCTTGTGCCATACTCAAAAGCCTCAGACTGCTCAGGCCATTTATCTACATTTCATCATGCTAAGCACTTCTTAGTTTCCCATGTCTCACAACCTTACACAATATTGTTGATCTTTAAGATATTTAAATTTAAAAAATCCTCCTATTCTAAACATGCAGAGCAGTCACAGGTTAAAATATTTTCTTTCTGATTGCACTTCATCTCTCATATTCTATTTATCAGGAATGATGTCTTCCATACACACCGAAGTTAGTTCCTTCACTCTGTCAGATGAGGAGTGACTCAGAGAGCCGATTAACCCAGTAAGTAGCTTCCCTTTCAAAACATTTTTCACTTGACAAATCATAAGCAAAACCTTGAACTACTTCACTTCTAGTGTTAGTAGATCAGGACAAAGCAAAAAAACTCTACTTCAAAAAGACCTTAGTACTCTATACCTATGCACAATCTGAGCACCTAAAAATTATCATGGGGGGGAAGTATTTTACTAGTGAAAACTGCAATTTTCCTCATAATCAGCATTCTGTCCTCATTTTTCTTCTGACAGCTGTAGGACCTGTGACACTATTTCTATATTTAATGAAGACATCTCTAGAAGTTTCCTAAATCAGCAATACTTTAAGAAATAATAAAAAAAAAAGACTAAAGCGGTGATCTCTGGTTGCCCCTCCACCACATCCTCTTGCTCCTCCAGGGAATGAAAATGCAGCGTCAGGTGGATTATGCCAGTCGCATTCTCTATGGAAGAAGACAGAACATAAGCGTTCACTGCTGGTTTTCATCTGTCACCCACCAATGAGTTCCCCAGTACTCATTATTTAGATGACCCATGCAGTCTTCCTTTATCAGGATAACTGCAACATGAACACTACTGTCTCATTAGCTGCCATTAGAAAAAAGCTTCTAACAGCAGTGGCAGACAAAGGCAGATGATGCTTCTTTTCCTCTGTAGTGGGGTAGCGTGCAGTCAACCCAAAAGAGATTAGCAGCGGCCATGTCAGGCTGGAGATGCCAAGTGGGAAGATGGCCCCAGGCAATACATGCTGCCATCCAGACTCTGGCTGTTCTAATGGCCCAAGAGTAGAGATTAACTCGTTTCCTGCTCAGCTCCCCCTTAGTAACACAGCATACGGACACAAAGCAAGACACCTACTGCATAATCAGGCCTCTGAAAAGCACTAGCAGAGTTCTCAGCAATTCCTGTGATAACCAGTGTCATCAGAGACTTATGGCAGTGTCATGCCTGGAGCCTGAATACCAGTAAAATTCATCCTACTGCCTTTAGGAAAAAATGCCAGGGGTCAGGAAAGGGCAGTGAAAACAGGTGAATGACACAGGAAGGTACTTGTCCTCTAATGCAGAGGAAGAGCAGAGATACACTAAAGAAAAGCAGGGCTAAAAATATCAAGAAGAGGGCAGAGGTGTTCTCACAGTGCAGGCATAATGGGGCCACAGAAATGCATTTGCAGCTAGTTCTGTCCCTCACTGATTGAAAGATAGGTACTTTTGTGGGAAGAATTGAAAAAATGTTTTATTTCCCACCAATCTGCACCTATTTTCCCTTGATTTTGTCCCTAGCAATACAATACAAAACAAAACAAACGAACAAATAAAAAACCCCAAATCAACTAACCAACCAAAACCAAACCAAGCCAAACCAAAAAAACAACCTTGAAACATGGTACAGAGAACAGGGAAAGAGAATAAAAAACCAGGTGTGGGGGTCTGAGAAAACCTATAGTTTCTTAGTGAGACTATTGTATATTCTTTGTTTTTAACTGAAAAAACCTCAGCCAGCCCTACTCTTATTTAACTTGCAGATAGATTGCTAAACTACTGACACACACATGGCAGAATATCATAGCATTATCTAAAAGAGAGCAAAAACACAACTGGAGAGAATTAACTGTACTGCTCCATCCTCCACAGCCATAGCAGCAGAAACACCTAAATCATACAGTTAAGTGATTAGAACTGCAAAGCTGTAACCTCCTCTTGTAGGGACTGGGAAAAAAATGCAAAGCCATAGATTCACAGTCAGGGTTTCAATCCACCCACACTAAAGTTAGTTTCGGAGCAACTGAGAGTGCAAGTCACTTCACAAAGTTACAAAAATTTGTGTTAATTAAAAAAAAAAAAAAAAAAAAAAGGAAAATAGTCCAACCCTTCTAGAACCATCAAACTCAAATAGTTTAGAGCATGCACCTCAACAACATGGAAAGTAGCTAACTGAATCCTGCTCTCAGACACTGGACTCTGTTTAACAATGGATTAATTAATGATTTATTTCAATCAAGCAAAGTTCATTACTTCTGAAAGTGGTGGATTTTCTTTCCTTCTGCTCACCTGTGTTTTCTTGGTTTTTCACTTGAAAAGGGTGCTCAGTAGTGTGATTGAGGACCTGAACTGATGTGTGGTGCACAGATTGGCCATATCCACAGCAACAGTAGAAAGTGCCTCTTAGATGTTATTTTGGATCATTACTCATTTGTGACGTAAAATTGTATTTGCAAGGACTGACTTACTTATTGGTACTTGTTAACAGGTCCTTTATGCACCCTTATTTTTGTCTGATTTTGGTTATAGAGGCAAGGCTTTCCCAGACGAACACAGGCACTCCTGACATTGGGGTGTTCCCTATGTTCATCTTTGGAAATGTCAGTTACTTAAGTATGTTCCTGTGAAGGTTGGCTTCAGGGAGACAGTATTTTCTTGACCAGTTGGCACCATGAGTGAGGAAGGATAACACTCGTCTGTGTGCAATTTGAATATACTAGCAAAATGTTCATTCTTACTGGAAAATAAGATGCTTTTCATCTTTTATCTTTCATTTTCATTGATGACATTCATTCCATAGTTCAGAAGACCACCCTTCAGCTTGTTCTTGGCTGAGACATAGTGCTTTTAATTTATAAATTATGTTTTCTTAGAAAAAAAAAGACAAACCAACTCTGTTCTGCCAGTCACATTGTCCTTTTTAATTATCACCACTAAAGAGAAAAGGCTTTAATTCCAGAAGAAATGTGCACATATTTTCTACCACAAAGAAATTCATCAGTGTTTAGCACAATGGAATGTAATTAATAGCTGTACTTTAAAATTCAAGCTAGGCTCATTGTAGTTGTTTGCCAAGACATATACACTAGCACTGCCATACAGAATGTATTTTTCATAGTGTTTCTGTTTTTTCAGTAGGTAGCAAGACTGTGAATACAAACCAATCCAGCAATGGCACAGTGTTACCAGTACAACTGGCTGCAGCAGCCCTTTCCACTATGAAGGTTCGCTTTACACAAAGTTATAGGTGAAAAATGAAAGGAAACAATTGTCTCAAGACCCCCCAGCTGCTTTACTGCAGAACTGCCAACTGCTTTCTGATTTATTTTTCTTTTTTTTTTTTTTTTTTTATGTAAAGTCAGAACATAAGGGTGCTTTAGAACTACACTGAATAAACATTTTCTCAGGTGCAGCTCCAAGGTCTGACCCCTTGTTTTCACACAACTGGTCACTGCCCAGGTAAAATGCTGTGTGATAAGATTTTCCAACTAAGTACCTAGTGTTCACTGGCAGAGACATGAGGCTGGTTAACTGAAAGGTGTTGCACATGCACAGCTTTCTTGAAGAGCTCCAAGGCACAAGGCATGGTGGTTTTAGCTGACAATAGTGTCCTCTGCTGTGTCCTCTTCCCTTTCCCCACCCCAGAAAGCCCATAAGCTTACTCCAGTCAGTCTAAATTTTCCAGTTATACAAACTTTTCTTTTAATGGTAATGATGGGTGTCAAAATTCACCTTAGCCTTACCTTCCCCTCACTTCAGACCACCTGCTTATTCCCACCCTAGTGCTACAGATCTTTAAGCTCTTATTTTTGTCAGTACAGCTTTGTGTGGGAATCGAGTATCTGAAAATATCTGGGCTAAGGATGGGGAACCTTTTGATTTTCATTTAAACCAAAGGGTGGGTTCTTGCTTAGAAATGAGGCATGAGCACTGGGGCCCAGGAAAACATTTCACTGTGCCACCCAGCATAACAAGAGCAGCACCTTCAAACAGAGGCAGTAGGGGTGGTTTGGCAGTGATGACTTCAACTGCTGCAGTCACATCTGCCAAATCTCATCTGCCACTGTGCTGACTTCCAAGCAAATGGCACATGTAAGGTCTGCTGGAAATCAGGCCTCTTATTTACAGTCTAGTTTGCTGGCCTTAATAGCACACAGAGAAAAGCTCTGAAGTGAGTTTTGTTGGCACTGACTGGCAGTGATCCTCTCCCCAAGCTGTGCCTGTTTCTTTCTCCTTCTGACACCACTGTGATGGCAAGCTGACCCATGCTGAAAGCTGGGAGGAGAATCCTTGTCTGCAAGCAACATACATGGAGGATAAAACAGTTTACTACATGTGATGCCGTATCTGTGGAGTTCAGATGCAGCAAATTCATTTTTCATGCTGTCACATTCACAAAACCCTATCCATGTGTTTACACAACAGATTTACCTGTGCATCCTTGTGCCCATTCCAGTTGTGCTTTGGAGATGAAGTGGAGGTTCACATCAGGAGCTTCCTAAAGCCTCTGAAGAGACAAATCCCAGACACTGTATGCAACTAGATTTTTCAGAGTTGCTGTTTGTGTGAATTGCCGTAGACCAGTGTAACTTGTAACAGACTAATGGCATTTTCCTGAAATACCTTCTGCCCAGAGCTGCTGTTGGTCCTGCAGGGAAAGAGCAAAGTAGATTTTGCTGACTCATTGTGAGAGCTGACTTGCTACCCAATATGGATACAAATGAAGTTGGAGCAGCCTTCAAGCAACAAACCTCAAATCTAAGTTCACAGACAGGTATAGCCATGGAATGGCACAAATCCTTTAAGCTGGCTAAGCCTAAAAACAAAGCTTACTATTATTTTGAAAATATTGTTAAGTCATAAATGAAACTTCAGAAATATGGCTTTTGATCTTTATATCTGTGTAGCTTGAAATCAAATTGGGATCTCCAACTGTTTACAAATCTGCTAGTTCAGGAAGTATAGAATCAATTATTTGATACTCTGTGCTCCCACCTGTAGAGTTTTGCCTTATATTTGCTTGCAACTTCTGCAGAGCAGGGGCATATAGCACCAATGATCCTCAGCTGCACACTGCAACCTAGAGGTGACTTTCATACAAATAAGAACATTACGAATTCTGATGCACCGATCAGTAATAAACATAAACCCTCAAAAACTTCCCTTGCCATCCAACACTTAAAGATCCTAACTGCCCACAGAAGGTGGGTTCCTGCTCTGGACTAAGAGGTATTGACTGTGTTCTCCAGAGTAGCCAGTCCTCAGCTGCTGATTTTCTTCAGAAATATGACCCATCAAATGGTCAGCCTTCATCTCTTTGCAGTCAGGTGAAAAAATGAGTGTTCCTTAAAGAGACAGGAAGCACAGAATGGAGAAACAGATGGAGAAAGTATTTTCAATCTATTGAGCAATTTCCAGAGCAGTACAAATATGACCAGATAGATAAAAATGACACTAAAAAAACCTTCCTTCAGAACATCCTCCCAGTAACAGCATCCTCCCAGGTGATAGTCGCAGAAACGATCACTAGATGCAGCTTTTCTTTGTAAATCCCCAAAACAACTTAGACAGTAAACTACTGAAAACAAGTAGTGCTTCAAATAATCTTTCGCTCTCTCAGTCTCTCTTTCACTCTGAGCTTTTTGTATTCAGATCTGATTAGTTTTTAAAATAGGTAAGGCAAGTTCGAAGCTATGGATCTTGTAATCCTGAGCTTACTAGCCTAAAGAAGAAAATTTAAAGTAAAGCAGTATCGGTTTTCTTTTTTGTAAATTACTTGCACACTGATTATCTGATGTTTTCATTCATGTAAAAAAGTGGAGAGTTTGGCTTTTAGTCTTAAATATTGGGAAATGTATCCAAAAGCATCTTGTAAAGCTGGTCAGAGCTGTCAGCTGTCAGCCTTGTTGAGAAACAATTCAGAGATTCCGTAGAAGTGAATATGCTGTACACATACCTATAAATGTGGTGAGATAGAATTAGATATGCACCTACATACATCCAAGGCTATAAATAAAACACAGTATCTTGTTCATGGAGTTGAGCTGGACTTAGATATGCTAACTGTTTTTACAAATACCTAAGTATTGTTAGTATATACATAGCTGTATCTAGGACACTAAGTTTCTAAGGAGATATTCAATGCTATGGCCCTCAGAGATCAGGTTAGGATCACCTGTAAGGAATTCCATCTCCTGATGGTCCCTTTCTAAGAGGAACTAAGAAATTAAGGAGGACATCAGGGTAGACAAGGCTCTTGCCAAACCCAGATATGAAAGACCCAATTCTTCCCAAAACATTTAACATAACAGACTTCCACCTAGAATGAGAGGGAGGAATAACCATGAAAAGTCCTGATGGATAAGACACTACTATAGCACAAGGTTCTGCTGAGCAGTGACTGAACCAAACAGAAAAAACACAAGGCCAAGCTGTGCACAGAGGCAAGGACAACAGGATATGTGGATGGAGGCCTGCAAAAGAAGGCTCCAGCAGCCCTCTGTCATATGACTCAGATCACAGATGCCACATCAGGTGGTAGTATAAAAGGCAGAGGACTTGATAGGATTCTTAGCTAGTATTAGCTACTCTTCCTAGTTAATCTCTAGCTATACATGCCCCTACTGTCACATACACTTGATGTAGCACTTACTCAGATTGTGCATGTCAATTCAAGTTGATTGATCAGTGTAGCTTAAATTCCCCTAAGAGACAAAAATCCGACACACAGGTCTTCAGCCACCAGTCTCTGCTACAAGAGAAATGTGAGTCACAGTTTTGGAACAGAGATTACCACAGGCTAATGTAGACCTAGGCATACCATGCACTTATCTATATAATAGATATTCATAGATAATAGATAAATTGGAGAATAGACAGGCATAAATATAAATAAATATAGCTCAGACTTTAGCCATAATTAGATAATAGGCACTAATAGATAACAGTTTTAATGGGGAGATAGGTAGTGGAAGACCAAGCATATTTTGCTTGTGCAAGGTCCTGCACCTGGGTTGAGGCAATCCCACGCACAAATACAGGCTGGGAGAAGTATGCATTGAGAGCAATCCTGGGGAGAAAATCTTGGGCATGCTGGTTAATGAAAAGCTCAACATGAGCCAGCAATGTGTGCTGGCAGCCCAAAAAGCCAACTGTATCCTGAGCTGCACTAAAAGAAGCATGGCCAGCAGGTCAAGGGAGGGGATTCTGCCCCTCTAGTCTGCTCTCATGAGACCCTACCTGGAGTACTGTGTCCAGCTCTAGAGCCCCCAGCACAGGAAGGACATGGATCTATTGGAGTGGGTCCAGAGGAGGGCTATGAAGATGATCAGAGGGCTGGCACTTCTCCTATGAGGACAGACTGACAAGAGTTGGGCTTGTTCAACCTGGAGAAGAGAAGGTTCTGGGGAGATCTTATTGCTGCCTTACAGTATCCAAAGGGGGCCTACAAGAAAGCTGGGGAGGGACTTTTTACAAAGGCCTGTAGTGATAGGACAAGGAGTAATGGTTTGAAACTGGAAGATTTAGATTGGAAATAAGAAGGAAATTCTTTACCCTGAGTGGGGTGAGACACTGGAACAGGTTGCCCAAGGAAGTTGTGGATGCTCCATCACTGGTTGTGTTCAAATCCAGGTAGGATGGGTCCTTGAGCAACCTGGTCTAGTGGGAGCTGTCCCTGCGATGTCAGGGGGGTTGGAACTAGGTGATCTTTAGGTTCACTTCCAACCCAAACCATTCTCTGATTATATGATCTTTTCTCTGAAGCTGAACCTTCATTTCTTCACATTAGTCTTTAGCCATAAAGACAAAATTTAAGGCTTTCAGTTACATTACTGGATTCTGCTCCCTGGAGACAAATGTTTGTTTTGGTGCCAGTTATTTCCTGTCTATCTTTAACAGTAAGAGGACAGAGTGGACCCTAGCTGTCAAACATGAGGATTACAGAGTTTCAGAAAGGGTTTTATGTAACTTTAGTTTTAAGCATTTTTCATTTATTCCTGCTGGACCACTTCCTGCACGATGCCTCTTGGTCTCATCAGGACTGAATGATGGTCAGGTTTATCTTTAATCTATTTTATTTCATAGGAGATGAAATAAATAATTGTTAGCTTGTGCTGTGGCCAACAGGAGCCTCCAAACTGTTTGAGGATTATGGCAGATGTTGGCCTGTAGAAGTTTCAGCAATTCAACATCTGCAAGAAATCCAACCCTTATATTTTAAGGCATTGCTTTGTACAAGTGGTAGTCTTGAATATGCTTCTCATGAGATTGGCCAGAGCCAGTGTGGCTTTTTAAGTTCACTTACTCCATCTTACAACTATCTTCAATAAAATATATTAATTTGGAATTACTTATTCACTCAGTTGTCATTTGCCTTCTAATAAACCATGCACAATATACATTCACCAGCTCACGATCTGTAATTAAGTACACATGCAAAGCATTTATCTCAAGTCCTGTTAAACTGATAGCTTTGACTCTATTTAGGACACTACTTTTAGAAAAGACCTTAAAGAAATCTGTCTTGTGCATACAGCACCATGAAAGAGTCTCAAGCATTGCTCATGCATTGTGCATTCTGCAACGTAGCACAGCAAGCCAGAATCACAGATGGTGTTTTACATGACAGCAGTATTGGCCCCCGAGTCATTTGGAAAAAAACCCAACCACCAAAACCTCAACATCTACCAGGATCAGGTCATACTGGAGGAGATGTGAGAGAAAGAGCATCATCACTGCTTTAGAAACATCTGATTTACACCCCTATAGGTAATTATGCCACAGCTGCTAGGGAGAAGTTCAAACAAGAAGTTACAGTAAATTAAATATCAAAATAAAGGATGAACTTCATCCAACCAACATGGCCTTCTCAGTTCACTCCATCATGCCATTTTGATATGAGAAGGTCCAGAGCAAAGAAAGTTTTTTGTCAGCCTTTAGGACCAAAGTCTGTCCTACATTGCCTTCTTTTGAGCATTTGTAGCTACAGAGACTATGGTAGTTTTTAAACAGTTTGTTGTGCCATGTGTTTGTCAGAACAGGTCTTCTGTTTGATATAGCCAGAACCAAATGAGTCTCCAATATCAAAACTAGGCCTTGAACAAAATTCATAGTTTGGATAAAGGACACCTGCTTAATGAAACAGACATCTTTACAGAATTACCCAAGTTCAAAGCTCCTGGCTCAGGAGTGGCAAGAGTGCATTTTGCTTTTGACTTGCTCAATACCTCAGGTTTGAAAATTTATCGTGCTCAAATTAATAATTGATATGGGGAAGTGTTACATTTCAGGCTAGTGCATCCTGTGTGCTGCTCCCAAACCATTTGTAGTAAATATACCTGGAGTGTCAGGCACTCTGGTGCACTGGTACATCCAAACCTAAAGCCAAGTCTCTGCAAAGACACCCTGGACACACCCTTATTTGCACAGGTGAGGCAAAACCCTGTATCTATGTTAATAAGCCCAAAGTCAGTAACTTTCTACCTACTTGTCAGAGATTTATCCAATTTATCTCAAGCAGCTGCTTAGAAAAAGAGGACTCCATGTGACTGTTTAGAACAGCATAACACAAAAGACAGGCCTGCATCCCCTTTGCCTCTGCCTGTGAATGCCCCAGGAAGAAATCCCCTAGGTTAAACTACACAGACTGCAAATGAGAAAGAATGGTGTTTCTAAGGAGTCCTTATGCCTGACACTTAGGAAAAACAGCTACAATGCAAAGCATGTCATACTGCTAGTGGGAATTGCAGGAGGAGAGGAACATTTTCTAAAACATCTGCAGGGAATATTTTATGAATTACAGTGTGTTTTCTCTTAGGGGACTGTTTCATTGCTTCACTTGGAATATCCATGGATTGACTTCAAATGGAAGTGGGAAAAATAAAGGAGGCTGTGCCAAAATTAAACTAACCTGAAAAAAAGAAAATGGAAAAAAAATGCTGATACAAATTGGTCATTTGATGAATTGCATGGTGTTCTGAGGAACTTAAACTAACAAAGTAAAAAAACGAGAAATGAGCATTAAAACAATTCCTATAACACCCCCATTCAGATCACAATGTCCATTGCTGCAGTGCATCCCAGTATAAGTGGACTAAACTCACTAGAAGTAGCACCATTTCTCTGCAGATACGACTCTTGCAGAAATAGTTAAGCCAAAACTGGAGGCCTGAAACCACTCATTTTCTGATCAGACATTAAAACTTGTCATTGCCACAATAGCATTGGTTTTCTAAAATCTATTGCTTTTGTTACACTTGCTTACAAAGGTATGCCAAGTAAACAGAAGTAGAGCAGTTCAAAATAGAGAGGTTGCTGATCATTTAAACTTTCCTTTCATCTCTCCAGCTTTTTCACTATAGCCACTGAAAGCAGTTCTAACACAAAGGTCCAGGAATTTCAGTCACCATGTTCTGTAAGTCTCCATGAGGCTTAGCTGGTCATAATCAAATCCTTGTTAACAGCTCCCTCTCAGATTCACCCCATGACTAGAAAGAGAAGTTGCATTGCCTGGATGTATTAGCAGAAATACTAGACAGCAGCTGGAATCATATTGTCCAAAAAACGTGTATTGGATGGATTACTCCTCACATTGTTTCTAAGTGTCTTTCAATGACAACTTGAGAGAAAACACAAAAAACCCCTGCAGTCTGGCATGGTTTCTTAATATATCTTGTGGAATTGAGAGAGAGACGGTTCAGGTCATTTCATGTGATGGGTGGGAACCCATCCAAACCAGCAAAACTGCAGGGCAGGGAAGTACCAGAAAAGAGCTGCCTTTTTATCACTTTGCTGATACAGTCATGTGGCTACCGGCCAAAGGCACAGGCTCCCTTCACCCAAGAGTAGAAGCAACCGGCTCCTTTACTGTCTAGTCTGCCTTTAGCTCCCACTGTTGTTTTGTTAGTGATCAGATCTGGTTAGGTTTGCAGGAGAGAAACAATCTAAACCCAGGTGCTTCCTTATATGAATCCAGCTTACCCAGGTTCCTGAAAAACACATTGTCTCAGTAAAGAGCTGAAGTGCCTGGCTTCTATGCTCTGCCTGCTGCCATCCTCAGTTGGAATGAAAATCAAACTGTTTCTGCTGACTCCCACTCCTGACTGTTTGTAGTAGACAGAATGAGAACAAAAAAGGGATTCCACTGAGCAAAGAATCCAGGAGGGCACAGGCGTGGGCAAAGCAGCTGAGGAACAGAAGGCAGCATTTGTTTTGACTGATTCAACCTGACAAAAGCCAAATAACATGTCCATTTGCACAGCTGCATATTGCTGTAGATGTGGCATGGACCACACAAATGATATTTAATGTAACAAATTGGTAATACATAAAGGCGGGGTTTTTTTTCTACTTTCACACATAAAAATTTAATACATTTCTATTTCAAAGAGATTCACATCATCCTTTTAGGCTAACCCTTTTTTAGAATTAAACATTTGATGGGTTTCATTGTGCAAAGTAGTGTGGGTTCACACAGGAGCAAGATGTGAACTGTAACAACACCAGTTGTTTTACTTTGGAAAATCTAGTTGGTTGAAACCTAGGTTAATAAACCACAAAACTTAAAGAAATGCCTGTTTGCAGCTCGTTTAGTTTCCCAGAAATGCACACTGAATGGTTGGAGAAGGGATGCTCAGGAAGAACTAAGCTCCAGTGTTAGCCTTCACTGCTTTAGTTCCCCTGGGAAATGCAAATCACCATCTGGTTACTTTTTTTTTGATAAAGGAAGGGTTAAAAAACAGGTGTAACTGGAAAGAAGATTTCAGCTTCACTGAAGAGACACAGCAGAAAAAAAAAAAAAAAAGTGCATAAACCTAGCTGCATGAAGCCATCTGGGATTCTCGTTACATATGGGCCTGAATTTGAATTGCACCTAACCAAATGGTGCTGGGGCAACTGTTAACTGGGGCGCAGGGGAACTGGGCTGCCTCTGTAAGAAGTGCCAAACACAGCCAAGACTAGCTTCTGATCGAGGTCTTGTCACAAGGACCCAAATTCACTGAGTATTAAAGCAGAGGAATGATAGAAACTCTTAAATAGGCAGTTTGTTTTTCCTCCCCCTTACCAAGGGCTTTCAGAGCTTACCTTCCTGCTTACCAGAAGAGATGAATAATTACTTTGAAAATTTATTGCAAGGTGTTGAATGGAAAGATCTAGTTTTGAAATCTTATGGTATGACAAACTTACACTATGATATTACATGACTCAATCTGACATTATTTTTCAACAGAAAAATATTTTAATTAAGGAAATCCATTTCCTTACACTTCAAAACAGGACAGTTGAAATAGTGATTTCCAAAGAACAGCAGAAGCATAAAATATCTGATGGCAGCTTATCTGCAGGGTTTAATGCATGGTCTGCTAGAGCACTGCCACGGTGTGCTGTTTTCTGAGCACGGTATGCTTTATTGTAGCACCAACTAAATGAATGCTGCTAGTCCTAATTGCTTTAGGACCTAATTGCTGTAACACTTTTGAACCCAAAACAAAAGTGTTTTGGTGTATTCTTTTTTTTTTTTTAATAAAAATAAACTACATAAAAGCCCCATATCCCAATACTGCTTAGGTTGCAACCCTTCTACCAAGGATATTCTGTGCTAATCCACCAGCAAAACTTCGGAAAGCAGAGACAAGTAACTTTTCAATCACCTTGGCACTGATCCTACTCCCCAGAGATAGCAGAGTACACTGTGGCATTTCCTAGATACTTCTTTATAAAAACAGTTGTAAGATTTGCATCATATAAAAATTCCAAGTCGAGGATCCCCAGCCCTTACCCACCTGTCACAGGTATCACAAGTATCACAGAGTGTCAGGGGTTGGAAGAGACCTTGGAGATCTTCGAGTCCACCCCCCCCGCCAGAGCAGGATCACATAATCTAGCACAGCTCACACAGGAATGCATCCAGGTGGGTTTTGAAAATCTCCAGAGAAGGAGACTCCACAACCTCTCTGGGGAGCCCATTCCAGTG
>JANHGN010021426.1:13931-63661 GCA_024605025.1 Megaceryle maxima | reverse complement strand
GGGAGGGGAGAAAAAAAAAAAAAAAAAAAAAAAAAAAAAAAAAAAAAAAGAAAAAATACCAAACACCAAAGCCAAGAAAGCAAAGGGAGAAAAAAAGGAGGAAAAGAGCCCTAGGAAAGCAGGGGAACGCTGCTCTCCTCTGAGGACAGCGCGCAGCACCATGCAGCTGGCGCCGCTGGCGCTGGCACTCACCACGCTCTTCATCGACGGCTTAAGGATAGGAGCGAGGAGGCAGAAGCTGCACCCCAGACAAGGTAAGGGGGTGCTCGAGGAGGGGTGCAGTAGGGGAAGCCGGGGGGATGCTGGGCTCGGCCTCCACTCTCAAGGGCATGTGCTTCTCTTGCCTTGCAGCCAAGCTGCTGGAGAAGCTCAGCGAGTACGAGATCGTGACTCCTACCCGGGTGAATGAGTTCGGCGAGCCCTTCCCCACCGATGTCCACTTCAGGCGGCGGCGCCGGAGCACCAGCGCTGCCCCCGACGCCTGGACGGCCGCCTCCGCCGCCTCCCCCAAGGCTCATTACAGGCTCTCCGCCTTCGGACAGCAGTTTCTCTTCAACCTGACGGCCAGCTCGGCCTTCATCGCCCCGCTCTTCACCGTCAGCCTCCTGGGAGAGCCCTCCGCAGACCAGCGGCACCTCTATGCCGAGGCGGCGGACGCCGACGTGAAACACTGCTTCTACCGGGGCCACGTCAACGCCCGCCCGCGGCACACCGCCGTCATCAGCCTCTGCTCCGGGATGGTGAGACCCTCGTTCCCGCTCCCGGCTCCGGCCCTGGCCCCGCCGGGCGCCCAGCGGTGGCGAGCCGGGGCGGAAGCGCGGAGGAGGAGGAGGAGCAGCAGGGCGATAGAGGGTGGGCAGAGGAATGGGGACGGCCCCTTCTCCCCGCCCCCCCTGCTGGAGCTGGCGGCTCCGTCTCGACCCGGTTGGGGGTTTCTTCCACCCTGCTTTTATTATTCCGTCGGGTTCCGGCACCAGGGTGAACTACTTCTTCTCTGCAAGTTTTGGGGGAAAACCTGCCACCCAGCGGCACCCCGGGGGGAGGTCAGCGGGAGCAGACCCTGGGCGTGGGCACCCTCCTTCCCTCGGGGTGCTGACAGGGGCTGCGAAGGGATGACTGGAGGCTCCCCAGCAGCGTTGAGCCCTCAGCCGTCCTGCACCCCGGGGCACGAGCATGGCCCCAGAAGAGGTGCAGGCAGGCTTCTGGGCAGCCCTCCCGGTTCCCTTCTCTGCAGGGGGATATTGGCAAAGGGGTGAGCAGAAGCTCCAAGCAGGGCTGACCCTTCGGCTGCCTGGGTGCCTTCCAGAACCCTGGAGTGCCTGTCCCAGGTGTTCCCTGGAATATGTCTGCTGGGCTCCATCTAATCCAGGAGCTCCCTTAGATGAGTGTTCACCCAGGCTAGTGCACGTGTGTGTGACTGAGCAGGCCTGACTTCTAGTTATGCATCCCAGTCCAGGATGGCTCCAAGATGTTTTTTGTCTTAGATATATTGTATTTTCCCACCACTCACTACCTTCATGGTCAAGTGTAATTCTGAGTGTTGATACCTTCTCATAATCAGGGATTTTGCTGGCTAGATACCTCCCTCTGGTCCTTATACACGGGGTTTAAAGACTGTTTCAGAGAGATCTGCTGTATGAAAACCAGGACAATGGGATGGGGTTGTACTGAGGCCTCCAACACACAGCAGCACCATCTCCCTTCAGGGAGGGGTGGCTTGGTAAATGTCTCTGTCATAGGGACAGGATCTGACAGACGTGCCTCTCTTATGCTCCCTGCTTATGAATTAGTGATTTTTTTGTTGTTGTTTGTAAGTTTCAGTGGGAGCAGCAGGGAGCAGCACAGCCTGGTGTGGTGCAAGTGGTGTGACAGGAGCTCGAACTCCAGTACTGTACCTTTGCAGGGGTTGCTGCAGAACCAGGCGCTTGCACACCTTCCTTGTTAACCACTCATTTTGTTGGATAGTCCTGCTTCATGGTTTGTCATCACCCAAAGCTGACCTGTTCCTCTCTGGTTGCTCTCAGCTAGGCACATTCAAGTCTGACGATGGGGACTATTTTGTAGAGCCGCTGCTATCCCTTGAAGAACAGGAGTATGAAGAAGAACACAATAAACCACATCTAGTCTACCGACACCGGACACCTCCAACCAACTCTTCAGGGGACAGGCAGATTTGCGATACGCCAGGTACTTGTTTTGTTACTGCCCTTGATGACTTGGCACTTATGAAAGGATACTAAGTTGCAATGAAAAGATGGTAGGTTTGTGTGGGGCATAAGGGATGTAGACTTCAGGAACCCCTTTAGAAATGGTCATGCATGTGCTAGGGCTGGGACTGTGGTGGTACTGCTGTCCTGGAGAGACGTGGTGTGCCTGTGCTTTCTAGTAATCAGTTACAAGGAAGTTGCGGTCAGCAAAAATGTCACAGTTTCCATTTCATCCTTGCTGTAAGGCTGGCAAGAGATCCTTTGGGTTGTCTTGCCTTAAATATCCCATGAGCCTTTAAACTTACTTTCTGTCTTCTCCTACATGTACTTCCAAACCATCCTAACCTGATTTGCTGTCTGTCTGAAATTATATTTCTGTACTTTAAATGCTATCTTTCTGTCTTGGTCTTGCTGTGCTCCTGGTCTTCCCTCCCGAAATCTGGTTGTGAGTTGCAATGTCTTATTTCTTTCTAGCAGAAATGAGAAGGTCCTAACACCAACCCTGACAGTTCTTCCCTTATTAATCACTTTTCCATGGTTCATTTTCAAAGGCTTTTTTTGCCTCATGGCCCTTCCTCCACCAGTACCATCTCCCTGACCTCCTCACTCTCTCTTTCTTGTCTTTGCACATATGAAAGAGCACAAGCCTTTTTATCTTGCCCTCATGTGCCTTGGTGAGCAATAGCCTTGCTCCTACTGTCCCTATTATCTGTAGTGGCCTCCTGCTGCTCTCTGCTTCGTTGACTTCCTGATTTTCACAACTAATCCTCTCCTTTGGCAGCAAATACCTAAGTTCTCTCTGAAGAAGCTTATTCCTTCGGTCTCCTGTTTCACCTGCTGTTTTTCCCCCCTCCTTTGGCCTGCAGCTAGCTCTACAGGAGCTTTAAAGCCTAAACAGAGTAGACCTTGACTGGCTTCCCTCGTTTGGGCTGCAAGCCATTCATGTGCTGCAGAGTAGGTGGAGTTGCTCAGGCAGTAAAGGTACCACTGGAGGAGAAGTGTGGTGCCAAACTTAGATTGCATTTAGCACGCGTGACTTGTCTGGCACCCGTGACTGTGGATTGTGGCCATGCTGTTGAGCTGTTGGTCTGTTCAGCTTGCACTGATCAGCTAAGTCAGAAGATGCTCTGGTGCTCTGTGAGCTGATGCACTAGGAACGCATATTTCTTCTAGAAGACATGTGGATACATGTCCACGTGCAAACATACGTGCTGGGGGACAATGATAACTCTCACAAGGCTTTCGTTGTTTGTTCTTCCAAGGGTTGCTGCTGGACTATGCCATTCTGGTTTCTCTCTTCCAGCTGTTTCTGCTCCCTTCTTTGAGATCAGATGCAGGAGACTCAGAACAGTTGGAAAGAAACATGGAATCTGGCACATTGCATCAGTAGCCCTTGGAGGAATGGAGCAGCAGATCACAGGACTCATTGAATCAAAGGTAGCTGGGAGGGCTCTGACTTTTGCTTGTGGAGTTTACTCTGTGCTGTTATAATAGTCTGCTGTGTTTCAACCCACTCTATCGTAGTTTCTGTTTGGGCTTTTATTCTTCTGGATTGTGATTCACAAGAATAATACTCTATCCATGATATTACCTACATGGTGTATATTTCTTTCTCCTCTTTTCCAATTCACTTTGCCTCTGGCTCATTTTTTGTTTCTTTGCTCTTCTGAGTTGCTTCGTGTAGTGCAGGGAGAAGGTCTCACCTCTCAAATACAAGCTTAAGGGTTCCAGATAGGAGTGACAGTCTTACTTGTTCTTCTGTCTTCTTCTCTCCATCCCTCCCTCTTCTTTCTACTGTTGTCTAAGTTTTTGAAAGGGAATAATGCTTTCGTCATATGTGTATGGCAAACAAGTCTTGGTCACTTCATTTAGGGAGCAAGTGTAAGGCATCTTGGGCAGTGCTGAACCTTGATGTTACCCCTGGGGTTATGCCTGGTGGAGAGAAGGTATCTTTCATGTCTTTGAAGCAGAAGGGAAAATGCAAAATCTAGCAGCTGTTTGGACAGGGTGCATCTGTCACTCCTACTAGAGAAGAATGGTTTCGTGAGAGTTTGGGAGTTTGTTATAGCTGTAGGGTGTTGTGTGAATCCAGTCTTTTGCCAGAGGAATGTGTGAAAAGGTGTGTTTGCATTGCAGGCTTCTGGCAGGGATAGAAGTTTGCTCAAAGAGGAAATTCATGTGAGGGAATTCTTAAATCACCCATCCTGCAGTGAGCAAGGGAGCCTATGTTGCTGGGCAGTGGTGCTATTAGGAATGGTTTTCCAATAGTCTTCTTCCTGGAAATGATTAATAAGCAACACACTGGTATGCCCTTGCCATGATGATGTAATTAGAGACTTCTTGCAGTATCCAGGCAAAGTTTCCCTTGTGAGTTGACTGACAGATTGAATAAAAGCTTTCATTTCAAGCAGTCTCCCTGGTGTTACTTTTAGCTTTCAGCATCCTCAGGTCAGCTTAGAAAAACAGGTATTGGATTTTGTTAGGTTTTAATTAGCAGTTTCTGATAACAGTTTTAGGTCTTCTGACATACAAGATACTCTGCAGATGTTCTGAAAAAGATCTTTCTCCTCTGAATGCTGATGGATATCGAATACAAACTGTGCTCCGCATATGAACTTTCACAGCACAACACGAGGGTCTCCTGGCAGTGCACTTCAGCCGTCTGGTGTATAGCTCAGCCACCGCAATAAAAACTTTTGACAAACTTTTCCTTGGGGTAACAGATTAATGGAGTTTCAGTCATAGGAAATGGTGCAATTTCTCCTCCTTCTCTTCTTTTAGTTATTACCGTGAATCAATTTGTCATCTGGTCGAGGATCTGGCAGAGTAATTAGTTGTGTTTTACTGAATAGCCCTGACGGGATGAAGGTTTGGCCAGGCTGACGGCGTGATGTCACTAGATGCAGCACTGCTACCACCCATCGCTTCAAGATAGCAAGCTCTTCCGATCCAAATTATTAAATATCCGCTTTTTTGAGGTGGAGGAGGAAGAGAAAAGAGATTCAGATCCTAAAAAAAGAAAAAAAGGAAGTGGCTCATTGCAAAGCTGGAGAGCAGAGCTTTCCTGCGCCCTGTGGAGGAACAATCTGACTCTGATGATAAAAGGCGCGTAGCTGCATCCTGTGGCACCATGGGGAGCTGCGCCTGCCATGCCGGCTGGTTTGGGAGGCCAGCAGCAGTTATCCAACCCCCCTGTCCAGCCTGACCTCCAGGCAGGGCAGACCAGTGGGCCCTATCCACTGGTTTCCATGTGAAACCCCGAAGCTTTGGTCTTGCAGAGATGTCCACCTCTAAATGCCAACGGACACTGCCTCTGGTCATCACCTAAATAAACCACTTTGGGCCACCTCTCACTCTGTGTCTTGTGCCCCTTTCTCCTGCCTCTATTTTCTTTTATGTTTCCCACATTTTATGTCACTGATATGTTTATATGTATATTTTGGTTGTTGCCTTCTGTGAAGCTCTTCCAGTTTTACTGGGTTTTTTGATAACTTTAGCATTTTACCGAATCTCACTCAATCATTCTGCCTGTTGGCCACTCCCTGTTTCTGAGACACACATGGCCTCTACCTGCCTGGTGGCACCAAGCCACAATTGCCTTGTGTCCATCAGTATAAACATAAGAGTTGGGCTTTCTTGTCTCTCCACTTCTGCATGCTCAGCTACTTCATTGCTCCAAACATTGCAGATTCCTTGCAGCTTTTACTTGTGACCCTGGTGCAGGACTCCTGAATTAACTTTTTTGGGCAGCTCTTTCTTTATTCCTGTGTTCACTTTTCTGCTTCCTGTGTTCACTTTTCTGCTTTCCTGATCTATGCTTGCTATTTTTTTCCCAGCTTCATTAGTTAAATACTTTCCTGTTGTTGCCTCGTTTTTCAGAATTCTTTTATATTCAAGACCCATCTGTGTCTGAAATGAATAAATCAAGGGCTGAAAATATAGCAAGCACTAGCTGTTCCTATGGCTTATTTCTGGTCAGCCATGCCCATCCTGAGGCTGGTGTTAAACATGGGCTCTGAAGCTGTGTACAAGGATCTTGCACAAAGTCCTGCTTCCTTAATGAGAGTACTTAAAGCAGGAATATCTACCATGGGTAAAACTCCTCATGCAGAAGCAGCAATAACACACTGACGGTGCCAAACTAGTAGGAAGATGATTAGAACTTTTTCTGTTTCTGGAGGAGAGCCAAGGGGCTGTAGCCAGCAAAGAAGCCTTCCAGCAATTCGCACTGAGGTGGTGACATTTGGAAAGTGGGCTCAAATGAGTGCACGACAGAGCAGATCTTACCTGTGCAGAGCTGGCTGTGCCCCCACCCTCTGCCGGCGGAGGTGGGAAAGCCTGGTGATGCATCTGCTGTGATTGCTTTTCAAAAACTACCAAGAATTTCCAGCATAGATGGCTGCTGGACATAGCCTGGAGGTTTAGCACATCCCAGTACCTGGCAGAAATGGATGTTAAAGGATTTCAAATTTGCAACTGTGTGTTTAGTTGCAAGATGTTAAAGCAGTTTTGACTAATTGAGAAGCATCGCATGTGCAGCCAGGCACAGAAGCTCCAAAAAGGCAAGGCCCATGTACTCACCCAGGTGAGGAGGAGAAAAGCATCTGCATGTAAGTTGTGTTGAGAAGGTCACTATAAAAAGCACAACAGAAGTCAGTAGTATGAACCAAATCTTGCCATCGAGCTAGCGTGACACAAGCGTAATCAGTAATATGTCACTGATTCTTTTTGGTTGCATTAATGATGGTTTGTAATAGATTACCCTTTCATAGTAACTTTAACAACCCTTCTCACTGGATGTGACACTGGGGAGCCACCAGAGCAGAGGACTGCTGCCCTGTGTCTTGAGCAAGCATGTGCCTGGTGCTGCCAGCTGAATGATTGTGATCTTGTTTCTGCATGATAATTGGCACCAGCCCTCTTAGCACTTACAGATGGTTGTCATCCCTCTCCCAGTGCCGCCCAGCTGCGTGGGAAGTCATTGGCAAACCCATAGCACAAGCAGGAAATGGTTCTGCCACTGTGTTCCCATGTGCTTGGGAAGGGGTGGCCAGGTTGAGGTTGCCAGTGTGGGTTTGTTAATGTGTCATCAGTGTCAGGACTGGAGAGGTGATCCAGAGGAGGATGTGTTGGGGGTCTGGCACCATGGCTAAAGCCTGACTTTGTTCCTTTCCATGTAACATGGTCTCCCATTGGTGAGTGATGAGTTCTTGCTCCTGCCCAAGCTGTGGTTCAAGGAGTATGCCCTGTGTTAGAACTGGCAATAGTGGGGAACAAGGCCAAACAGGCCAGAGATGGAAAATTTCATACTAATTCTACAGACCATTTACATGCGTTACACTCTTATTTTATGGCAGTTTTGAGGCAGAATCTTTGAATGCGAGGTATGAGTTGGAGACATGGTGAAGTCTCAGGTCCTTTGCAGTCAAGCTGTTGGTCTAGAACCCTTTTGTATTTTTGCTGTTTCTTTTGGAGTATTTGTCTTGCTTCCAAGTGTGACCTTATTTTGGTTTTCAACTCTTTCATCCAGCAGAATTTAGCATTCTAAATGTCTGGTTTCCAGGCAGATCTTCAGGTAAATTCTGCACTGCTGGGCCTTATGTAACCATGGGGTTGCAGAAGAACTGCAGGGAGGTTTTCTTAAGCCTTTGCTTCCAGGTTGAGCAATCCTTGAGCCCTTTCAAAAGTCTGTTTAAGCTGTCAGCTTTGCTTTTGGCCTCAGGGTAAAACATTGACATCGTTCTTTCCCTCAGAACTAAGTTTCTCATCTTAAGGAAGTGAATTGTAATTTATAGTCAGATAGTAATTATTTCAGATTTCCTTCCCTCCCAAAACCAGCAAATGAGAGAGTGACGTTACAAGTCCCATATGCTAATGTAATTAATTCTATTTCTGTCTTCCTATTGAGGTAATAGCGCAGTAACAGCCAACTGGTACTTACTCAGATAGGCCTGGGATGTCAAACACAAGCTTTTCCCATACTGAGTTGGGAAAGAGATCAGGCTGTAAGGTTTGTGCTGTCTCGCTGTGGTGTTGGCAAGTTAAATAAGGTCATAGATTGGCTTCATTTAAAAATATTGATTACAGCTAATGATACAGATCCCATGGCTGTGATTTTGTTTGAAAAATTCTTAATGTGAGTTCTAAGCAAGGTGTATGTGTTTTGTTGTTGTTACTCTTAGTATTGAAAAAGTATCAAGCATCCACCTGGCACCATAATGGTGGACAACTAAGATTGTGGCTAAACAAATTATTAATTGGTTATTGTTCTGCAACTTAGACAGGGTAAGTGAACAGAGTTAAATTATTCTCCTGGAATCAAAATAGATGTACTTGCCATTTTGCACCTACTTTTACATTATCAGTGTGGACATCTGCTGAAGAAGGGCAGGTGGGAGAAACAGGAAGGCATCACTTTGGTACCTTCCTTCTGTACCCCATGGCATATACTACTGAAAATAAACAGACTGTGACTTCTCTTTCCCTGTGCTTATGTCATCATTACCAGCATCCCTATGGCCAATTGTTAGGCAACATTTCTTTCTTTCTGATGTGATATTTTTTTCTCATCTTTTACTGAGTGTCAGTACAAAGTTGTGGTGAGCTCAGTGTTACTCTTGTTGGTGTGTTAACTCGTGGGTATCACCAGACACAAGAGCAAATAATGTGCTGGTGTTCTTGCAACTTATGCATTGGAAGTTGCATTGAGAGCAAGCAAACAAGGGACAGGAGTTTGGGTGGCTCGCAAGGCAGAAGTCACGTTCAGCAAGTGCAGCCTCTAAAGCTCTACAGGCAAATAGGCTCAGTGCAGGAGGTGGCAGTTCTGGCTCTTTATGTGACATGCTGGAATGTCACTGGTATTTGTCAGCATGTCTGTGGTATGTTCATATCAGTTTGACCTACAACTCAGCTCAGATGTGTGTATACGCATAGGTGAAATGTTGGGATGTACTTGAGCAAACTGTCCGCTTGTAGCGTCAGGTGGTTTTCAAGGACAAAATTGCCCTGTGTTCTTTCAGTTGTTCTACAGGGCTAGTTTATGTTTCTTCCTGAACCAGTGGATTATAGAACTGGTATTAGGTATTTTTTCAGCACTGTAACTTTCTGTCAGCTATACCCTAAACCAGTTTTGTAGCAACTCTACAGTGCTTTTGTACCTTGCACTTGCAAGGTGCGGTTATTTAGTTATTTTGTCTGTAAGATGATCTTGAATCATTTTCTGGCACATGTTCAGCTCACGTGTTACTATCTGCTTTCTTAAGCAGGCAATTTATTGGTTTGTTCATTAATCTAGTTTCTGTCTACTGTGCAAAATTGATAGCTTTCACATGCAACTTTTTACCTTAGGCAGGAAAAAAATTCTTTAATGTTAGAATGCATTCTCACATACAACATCAGGAAAAGAAACATCTAGAGTATGTGTGGTCTTTGGTGTTTGCATGGTGTGAAACCAGAGGATGTTTTCTTCCTAAGGGAAGCTGATTGTTGCAAACTGCAAGTCCATGGTTCTCAAGTGTTCTGGTTCAAGCAGCAGGAAGAAAGCAGGATCACCCCAAAAGACATGGGTGGGTTCAGCATCACCTTGAACTTTCGCAAATCCAAGGATGGAGTCTCCATAGCTAAAGTCACCACCCTGCTTGATTTGATGCACGGGCTTCAGTGGGCGAACAGAGCCTGCTGGTTTTGGTATCAGTGATGCTTCATACTAGTTTAAACTGCTTGTGGCTCTATAGCATTGCTTGTTGGCCTTCAGAGTGTCTTCATGCATTACAAACACAACTCCCAGCCTCTGCACTTCAACCAGCTTCAACAGCAGCTGGTTCTGCTCATGGACACTTCTGAGGTTCTGAATATTGCACCAATCAGGCACCTACGATGCTACACAGCAATGTGTACGTGCAGAATTCCAAGTGGAGTAAGGCAAGAAAAATAAGAAGCAGGTGTGCCACGGTCACAAGGGCTTACGTTCCATTCATGCAAATGTTTCCTAGTTCAAAGAGAGGCATGAACAACAGCAAGAAGCTGTGAACAGCGAAGCAGTGTTCAGCTCTGGGTCATGCTGGCCACAACAGCACACCCACACTTACAGAGGGGAGAATTTGGCTTCATGTAAATTCATGTGAGATGTATCTCATAGATATACTGAAAGATATCTAGAGAGATAAAACATACCAATATAGAATTAGACTCAGGGCTAGAAAAATCCTTTAGTTCAGCTTAGGACCTGTTTGGGTCCTAAAGAGCAGCCAGTTTCCATCCCATTTCCTCGCAAGAGGAGCCTAAAAATTTGGCTTCATTTCATCCAGTCTGACCTCTGCCTGATGAAAATCCATCTTACCTCTTGCATCTCTCTTCCAAGTGATGGCAATCACTTTAGTGGCTGCTGTTGTACCAGCTACAGGCATCAAATTCAGGTAAGCCAACTGTCACTGGAGCTTGTACCAAACTGTTTGTACGGAGTTTGTTGCTGTGGCTTCTGTTTGAGTCAAGGGAGGCAGGTTACACTCCAACTGGAGGGAGCTCAGCTGAATTCTTATCTACTGTATAGAGGCATGTGATAAATAATTAACTTCTAAATGACAGTTTTATCACCTGCACAGCTGGATCAGAGCAGGGCTAGGAGTGTTATGGGCCAACTGCTGAGCAGCAAACTTTATGTTAAAAATCCTAGGTCACACATTCAGAAAAGGTATGATAGTAAGTTGGTTTGAAAGGACCATGCTCCTTTTCTAGCAAGAAGAGGTTGTTAATAGCTTAAGAAATAGTTTCTTTCTTTTTTCCTTCTCTCTCTTTTATATCTTTTCTTTACGTTTTTTCCCTGCTATGTGCAGCTCTCATGAACTTGGAGCTGAATGGGAATTGCTTACATTGTCACTTGTCTTATATAATTGTGCAAATTGCTTTCTGTTCCAAGGACAAGTTAATATAGAAATGGAAGGGATTAGAATTGTTGGGGTAAGTGATCACTCTTTCTTTTAATTTTTGGTTTTAGCATAACAATAGCTACTATTTCAAAAGCAGTCCCTGCCTTTGCCCTGTCACCTTTTCATGCAGGCAAAGTACTCAAGTAGGGCCTGAGTCTCCCTTGCCCTCTCCCTTGGGATAGTCCCAAAGTCCATTAATTAGCAGGAATCATCCATAAATCAGCTCAATGGGATCTGGGCTGAGGCTTCTTGTACAAGTAGAAATAAATGGCATGGGTATGAAGATGCCATCAGGAAGGAATATCCCTGTTACAGGACTGGGTTTGCTTTTTAAGTTCCTCATAAGAAGAAACCTCATCGGGGAAAAAAATTAACATATGCCTCCAGGTCTGTCTAAAGACAGTGCAAATGCCATAGACTCTCTTAGTAAGAAAGTAGTAAAATGGGCATTATTCCAGCAGCCTTTTAGCCACCTCTTAAATGAATATTAATTATCAAATTGGTGCATAGGCTCACCTAATACTTGAATTATTGATCTGTAGTTTGCATGATTTTAAAGTGTTTGTCTACTCATTGTGTTTTGTTTTGTTTTTTTTCTGGAAATTAAATAAAATGTTTTGTTTCTTAAACTCATCCAATTACTGCCATGTGTCAGTAGATGTTTTTCAGGTCATTTGTAGAGACTGAGAACTTGCCAAGCAAGCCCTTTTCCTTCCCTGTTTCTGTTAATATTTTAATGCTGTTGCATTAAAGAAAAAAAAAAATGCAGGTGGAAAAATATCACACCCTTTTCAGTGTTGTGTGTGGAGGAGTAAGCTGTTGCTGTAGAATTGCAGTTTTCTTGTGTAACGTGAGAGATTATCACTACTGCTTGATTGAACACCACCGTGCTGTACCTCTCAATAGGGGCATTACTGTTGTGGCCATCGTAACAGAGCGAGGTATCAACAGCATCAGGCACATGGAGTCCTGGCAGTGCCTGTATGCCACTCCCATTAGTGCTGGTGGGGTTTTATGGATGGGTTGAGAGAGGTGCACTGCCATTAGTGTTTAATTTTTTACAGGAGAATGTGCCCCATCTCAGAGTGTAGTTATATGCAAGAAAGATGGGTGACGATAACAGTTCACTACTATCAAAGTCCAGGAGTGGCTTTACATGGAATGCATCCCCACTCGCTAGTGCTTGGTTTTACAGTAACTAGGCTGGCAAACATACTACACATGACTTGTCCAAATAGCCTTCTGTAAGTGTTGGAGTGACTTCGGACCTGGGAAAAAATCTGTTGGTTTTGGAAGGGATGATGTGGTTAATTTGATTTGCGTGCTGGATGAGGGAAGTACATTGATACTGAACCAACAGTTGTGAGTGTTAGTTTGACAACTGGACTTCACGATCTTAAGGGTCATTTCTAACCTAAATGATTCTACGACACCATGTGAGACCTCTGCAACAGAAAGATAGATTTTCCTCTGTGCTGGGCATACCTGGCTATGTTGGGCTCTGCTCCTCCTGCACAGTGGTGAGGTCAGGGCTCTTGGAAGAACCAGACCTGGTATTTCATGTGGACCTCTCTGGTTCTGGGGTGAAATTTTTTTTATTTACTTTTTTTTTTTATGTGACAACACTAAGCTGCAGGATTTCAGTGCAAGCTTGATGAATATTAATTAATTTTAAACACCTCCTGTATAACAGGTGTTTCTTCAAAGAATCTTTTGCGTTTCCCTCTTCTTTTGCCATTTAGCCTCCCTCTGCCAGGCTGGCTGGAGGAGAAGACTCCCAAGTCCCATAGCCCCATTTGGGGCTTGGAGGAGCTGCAGTGGCAGATGGTGCAGAGCTACCCTCACACTACAGCATTGCCTTCAGCCTCTCTCAAATCCCGTTGAGCATCTCCCCATCCTTAATGCATTTTTCCTTGAGCACCTGCTTCTTTTGGAAGTTAGTTGTTTAAAAGGGAAATGTAAGTGACTGTCTGAGTGCAGAAAGGAGGGGAATGGGCTGCAAGGCTGAGGTTAGCACTTTCTCCTTGGTCTGGTCTTCTCACCTTTAAGTTATTTGTATGCATAGCTGGCTTCCTGGGCTGATTGGCACTGAACAAGTTGGGATAATGTCACGGTTGCCCACGAAGCTGTGCCAGCATGAGAGCACAACCTTGCCAACACAAGGGCATTGATTAGTGCAGAGGAACTAGGGCAATCCAATTATAACCACAAATGCCATTGGCTTTCTCAAAATCTTACTCAAATAACTGCAGGCTCTCTCCTGTATTAAGGTGGTCTGGACTGTATTGAGACAGGGGAATTTGTAGCACTTAGGTAGTGCAGAGCAGACAGGATTTAATTTTTAAATGCTGTCTTGCCTATTTGCACATACTGTAAAAGGATAGTATTTTTCAGATAGGTAACAGCTGGCCAATCCCTTTTGCCTGCCTTGATATTAGGGAATGTATTTTTATTTCTTTTTTTGGAAATTATTACAAAATATCCTAAAAGGAAACTACACAGGAAAAATAGCCAAGAAGTCTCCTATCATTTCAATCTTGTTTAAGCATTGAATATTCTTTTGTTCCCTAATATTTTGCTTCCTCTAACCTACTCCGTGGGTCAGATAAGGAAATGTGATATTTTTCACCACCATGACAAAATTAAACTAAAGCTACAAAGAGCGTGAGGGTTGTAGCCTGCAGTCTTAGATGAGTAGTTCAGATCTGGCTTTATATTAAATGCAGAAGAGAACAATCTCTCATGGATGAATCACATTCAATTAGCTACTTCCTATGATGAACTGATTAAAAATTAAGTGGCGTCAAATAAGACTGATTTTGCTCTTACATTTAAATAATGCTATAATTACATACTAATCAGATGGTAAATCTTAATTGTACATGTTCCATATGTTTTATTTGCCTGTTCTCCTTCTTCACTTTGTCGTCTTTGTATCAGCATGGAGTATATTTTCAGGCTGCTTTTATGTTTGGCCTAATTGAATATCAAAAGCAGTATATGTGAAACTTCCTGAATTCTATTCTTTAGCCAGTGGCAGCTGTGCTATTAGATGACCTTTACCATTCCCGTAGCACGGAATAATAAAGGGAGGGGGGGAGCTGAAGCCCAGCCGTGTTATTGTTAGAGACAGAAATAAATCATATATAATTGCTTTGCTATGAAGGCCAAATCCTGCCGTCCTTCATGCCTGAGTTAGAAATACAGGATTTGGACCTTTGTTTCCTGTGGTTTCCTGGCCACCTTGAACGTGCCCAGAATCCTCACGCTGCCGCTGCAGTGGCTAATTACCATCACCCGGCTCATGCCACGTTACGCTGAGCTGCAGCCCGGGCTCCATCCCTCCTGCACGGGCAAGGGGACAGCTCTGCTGCAGGAAAGCCTTTATGTGAATGTTCACCTTCAAGTGCTATTTTGGCTTCTATAAGATTACTTGAAAAATTTAAGAAAAGTCTTAGATGTTGGATTATATGGTGGGCTTCCACAGAGTGCTTCTATTTCGGTTAGCTGTTCAGAATAAGCCTGTTAACTCTTCACTGCAATGAAGAGGTATTTTGACATAATATGAACATGGTACTAACTTTATTCACTCTAGAATGTACTTTATGTTTTTGTCTGCTTTTTAATTATAGATCATGAACACAGTCACAAAAAGAACAAACGGAAACACTGGAAAAGACAGTGGGCAGAAAGCAGCATATTATCTGACATGGAGATGTTGAAACACAGCCTGGAAGTGAATTCATTTTCTGCAGATGGCAACAAGACTGGCAACATCAGTGAAAAGAAGAGCCACAAACGAACAAAGCGCTTTCTCTCCTACCCTCGTTTTGTGGAAGTGATGGTGGTGGCTGACAGCAGGATGGTCGCCTACCATGGAGCTAATCTGCAGCACTATGTCTTAACATTAATGTCAATAGTAAGTATTCCATAAGGGGAGTAGAGTCACCCATGGATCATTTTCTAGTGGTCACAGAGCACCCTTTCTGCTGCAGTCTTATGTGATAACATCTGTTTGCCTTGGCCAGGCATGGAGATAATGCTGGGATTAGAACAGAGCTTGGTAAAACATGGCTGGGGAGCACTGGTTGGAGTCTTTTTCCTTCCTAGACCCATTGTGTTTCCTAACCCTTCCCACACCTTTCCCTCCCCAGCTTTCTGAACCCCAGGCAACACAAGAAATATTACTGGCTGTTTAGTCCACACATTGTACTCTTTATTTATGTGAAATATCAGCTGAATTAAAAAGGTATTTTGGGGACTGTGACTTCTAAGGGAATGATGCTCGTAGGTTATGCAGTTGCCTGATTTCCCTTGCTGTTGCATGAAGGACTGTGTGGTCACCTAGTTCCTTAGCATTGTGCTAGATTTGGCTTTCCAGGGTGAGGACAATTATTTTAGTAGCTGGTAGCTAGTAGGATGCAGTACTGCAGTCCCCAGACAGGCAGCTCTGTAGATGCAGAGGGATAGGAAATAAGTATCTAGCATAGTTGTGTCACTGGAGGGATTTTCATCCTATTTGAGGGGAAAAGTCCAGTGAATACGTGGTCTAAAACTGTCCATGTCAAAATGAGGCACTTGAGAGAATAAGTTGCTTTTGACAGTCTTGGCTGGTGGTCATTGTATGTCGGAGCAGAACGATCCTGTAATTTGGTGAAATGTGTGCTAAAGCAAAAAGAAATTGTGGGTTTCTGTGATACCAGCAGGTTTGTTTCATTCTAAAACTGTGATTCTGGCAGGAGGTCTCTCCAAGTACCATCAGAGCACTGAATGGGGCAGAAAAGCAGCTCAGGAGAAAAAACAGTTGCAAAATGGAAAAACGTGTGTGTTGTTTTAATTGTTTGTTTCCTTGAATGTTAACAATAATCTGATTTTTTTTCTTTTTTGAACAGGTGGCTTCTATCTACAAAGACCCAAGCATTGGAAATTTAATTAATATTGTTATTGTGAAACTGGTCGTGATACATAATGAACAGGTAATGGAAGTGATTTTATTCACCTTTGATGGCCTTGGCAGCGAGCCTTGTGATGACTAATTAAAATACCTGCTTTCTGTGTGATGCTTTATTAGGATGGTCCTGCAATATCTTATAATGCCCAGACAACATTAAAAAACTTTTGCCAATGGCAGCAATCCCAAAACCACCCTGAAGGAAGTCACCTTCAACACGATACAGCTGTGCTTGTTACCAGGTATGGTGAATATTCTCATGAAAACTGTAGCCAGTCATGTATCAGAGGCTGTGAGGATGTAATATATCCAGTTATGGGAAATCTTCAGGTTTTGATGTGGGCGTAATGACATTTAAAAATGGAGAAATTTAACCATGAGCAGAATTGGCATAATGTGTCCACCATAGTGGTTGATACCTCTGTGAGGTTCAGGGCTGTCCAGGGTCCACCTGGGGGTTCAACATGTGCTGAAACTCCTGACTGTGGTAGGGATTTGCTTCAGACTCTATTGAATGATATGGCAAACCAGCATTAGAAGGTCCCTTGGAGGACCAAGAATTGCTTTTGAATGTTTTTTTTTTGTTGTTATTGTGCTTGTACCTTAACTTGCTGCTGCATTGAAAATTAATGTGTCAGGTCTGTTCTGCTTTCAGACAGGATATTTGTAGAGCGCACGACAAATGTGATACTCTGGGTAAGGAAAACCTTTTCTTTGTCTATTAATAACTTTTTTTTTTTTTGAAGTGACAATGTTAGTTGCCTGTGCTGAACCACAAGCGACATTTCTGTTTTCTATCGTAAACCTATTTGTTCTCTCCTAGGTCTGGCAGAGCTGGGCACAGTCTGTGACCCATACAGGAGCTGTTCAATTAGTGAAGATAACGGACTGAGCACTGCATTCACAATAGCACATGAACTTGGCCATGTGTATGTTTTATGTAAATACATTTACATTTAAATAGCCCAAGATTTATGCTAGCTAGGGCTTGCTAGCCAGGCTAGGACTTGGAACCTACTGAGCCTAATTATTTGAGAGGAGATAAATATACTTGGGTAGAAGATGCACCACTGAGGAAAATTAAACTGTGGTGTGACTCTGGTAGGTGGTGGGGTCTCTGGAACTTATCTGACAGCAGGAAAGGCAGCAGACCCACATTTTGAGGATGATGAGTCACAGGGAACGTCAAGCAGCACCTAAGCAAAGGAGGAGAGCTAATAAAATGTAGGTTATTACTGCATCTTCTCACATCTACCTGTGGAAGTCAGCAGAATCTGCTCCAGCAGCCATGATGCCCTAGCCAAGTCACTGGGACTAGCCAGGATTTTTTCCATCTGAGTGCCTTGGCGAGAACCAGAGTGAGGGGCACAGGCACATCTCACCTAGCCTTTGGGACTGAAGTCTGCTCCGAGAGCTGGTCCTCAGCCTTCCACAGTTTGTTCCACCACTATGCATGGTGCTGCTGAAGGAAACGCAGCGGCTGTGAGTGAAGTATTTACCCAGAGCATCTGGCAGGTGATCGGGATGTGTAAGTGAGCCCGACCCACCTCCTGGACTATTTCACAAGGGAAAAATCTCATGCTACTAGACATCACCAGAAGAGATACTGTCAGTCAGGAGGCACCTCCTCCAGTGGAAATTTATTTTAACTGATTTTGGCTTACTTTGAAAGTAGTACTGAGAAAACTCACCTTAGATCACGTATTCTATTAGCCCCTAGCTACAACTCGTGGGTGACTGGTTCAGTCCCAAACCACGCCTGGTTTGCAGTGGAGGTCTGTAGGTGTGGGATGGATGAGTACTTGGGAACAGATCTCTCATTGTTTTAAGCTTCCTTTTTTCTTCATGGATTGCTGGCTGAGACGGTTATTTTTAACCACAGAAGTATTTGTTTAAATGAGATTTCCTGACAAAATCCCTGAAGGTTTGATGTTCCTCACACCTAACCTGTGGCTAATTTGAGAGCTGCTGTAGGGGTTACCAGTGTTCCTGAGCAGGAAATGCCTCTTTGCTCTTTTACAGGGAGCAGAGTGAAAAGGTGGTTCATTGGAGGTAACCTTAATGGGATATAAACTCCCCAGCCTTCGGATGCAGGATCACACTGGGTCATTTCCCCTTCTTCACTTCAAACAGCAAAGCGCTTTAAGCCGTTCTGTCTCCGTTAGTGTATTTGCCACATTCTTCAACATGTCATGTGCTGCAAACATCGCATGGGTTTCTGCTGATACTGATGCTTCATGGCATTTTGTAAACCTACCACATAACGTATAGGAGCCAAGTCTATCCCCCTATTTAGGCAACAACATGAGGGATCAGTGTGGCCCAAGATCTTCAAATGCATTAGAAAATATAGCACCAACATAGGGTGCTGCCTGTGTACACAAGGGACTTCAGGCAGCAGTGGTTAGTGGGCTTAAGTCATTTGTCTCCCTCAGAAATGTATTCCCCCAGATCAAGTCTTGGATCTTCGGCTCAGTTCCGAAGAACTTGCCATCTTTAGAAAGGTGGAGCCAAACTCCAGCCTGCCTGCAAGATTGCAACCGTCAGCTGAAAAGGAAATTGCAGCTGAAATTGCATCTTACTCCAAGCTCCCTCAAGGACTTGTCTGGCTGAATAGATGCAGTCACAGCATAAAGAGCTTACCGGGTGCTGTGTAGCTTTTTGCAGACCAGTGCTAGGAATCCCATTTGAGCAATGCTTGTTGACACTTATGAATATGTGCATATTAATAGTTTTGTTCTGTAATATCTTTCAGTAGCATATTTAGGAAAAATTCAGTTTGCTTATATTTAGTTCACACTGTTGCTCTTGCTATGCTAAATGCTTGACATTTGCCACTTGACTGACTGTACTTTTCACTGCTGTTTTTCTTAGATTTAACATGCCACATGATGACAATCATAAGTGCAAAGAAGACGGAGGTAAAAATCAACAGCATGTCATGGCACCAACACTGAACTTCTACACCAATCCCTGGATGTGGTCAAAATGCAGTAGGAAATACATCACTGAATTTCTGGAGTAAGGCCTTGCATATGCATGTGTTAAGCTGTTTTTACATGCGCATGTGTCCCACGGGGTTCATCAGTTAATCTGAAGTCCTACTGTGCAATGTTTGGGGGAAATTGGAGGGATTTGTGTGTGCATGCATCCTTTACATAGAGCAGGAATGCACCCCTGGCATCCAGTCCCTGCCAGTTCAGCCTCATGATAAGCTGGCAAGGACTAGCTTCTCTATGGGGAAGAATAAGTCTTCCCCCATGGATATTGCTTTTAAGGAATGTGTGTTCTTCTTAAACCTGAAGAGTGAGTTTTCCAAGCCCTGTGGCCCAGATATGGAGCCATGTTTTAGGAGGCAGACTGAATCTGCCTTTCTGCTCCACGGGTCAAAATAAAGCCCTGGCACTAGTCCATGGTGGGAACACTGTTCCAGGAGCCCGCAGGTCAGTTTGATTCACAGTGATAGCCTGTTTTGCTGTAAAGCCTTCCTGTGTGTTGTGATGGGGAACAAAACGAGAGCAACGATGATGTTCTGGCAAATCCAGGAGCTCAGGGTCTCAGGCAGTTCTTTTGCTAATCAATAATTTTATTTCTAAATATGTACCAGTACTTGCTCAGCAACTAAATGCAGGTCGTGCACATTCAGAAACGCTTTTGCCAGGGTAGATGATTGAACTGTGGTGGATGGGAGCTAGCACAGCATGGAGGTGGTGGTGAATGGGTAATGCAACCTCCTGTGCTAGAGCCCGCAATAGCTGTTGTAGTACTTGTTAAATCTGGCAAATCTGGTGTGCAGCTGCCCTAGGGCTAACTCAGGTAAACACCAATGGGATCCTAGTCTCATCGCCTCCTGTTTAACAGCATTCTTCTGATTTCTGTTGTAGCACTGGTTATGGGGAGTGTTTGCTTGATGAACCTTCATCAAGAACTTACACGTTGCCTCAGCAGCTCCCAGGGCTGATTTATGATGTCAACAAACAATGTGAGTTAATTTTTGGACCCGGATCTCAAGTGTGCCCATATATGGTAAGTGAAATTCCACACCTTGGTTTTCCTGGTGTTGCCAGAGCAAAACAAGGCATCCTGGGGCTGGATGAAGGGCAGGTTCACAAGCCGTCAAATTACTGTCAAGCTTCTGAGTTAATGATAAATCCTAAGGGGGGACAATTTCATAAAAGATCGTTTATCTGGTCAGGCACGTGGCACATATTTATTTAATATTTTTATCTTTTCAATACCTCAAGCAGATGCAGTGTCGGCGACTTTGGTGTATTAACATCGACGGTGCGCACAAGGGATGCCGTACTCAACACACACCTTGGGCTGATGGGACAGAATGTGAGCCTGGAAAGGTCTGTAAACTGGTGGTTCATGTCTTGTAGCTCTATTTTCTAGGGCTCGGGATAAGCATAACAGTCAAAATATCCTATCCCAGTGGCCAGTTGTATGAGGCACATCTTCTGACTGCAAGGGGTGGAAGCCCAAAGCAGCTCTGTGCATTCCAAGCCTGGTATGCATGGGTCCACTCTACCTCAGATAATGTGATTAAAATTGACTGCTTGGCATAACACTGTTTAAGGAAGGTATTCCTTCTGCAGTGCTTATCTTCTCAAATTTATGCCCTTGAATGAACTCTTGAGCAAAACTTTTGCAAAGCTTCCCTAGACTTTTATTAGAAATTTCCTATGTGATGTGAGCAATTAGTAATTTTCTGTAACATAAACTTGCCAACTGGCTTCTCATCTTGACAGCTTCAGAGTAAAATATAGAACTGTTTGACATTTTCTGTATGGAACATTTTTGGCAGTAATTAATAAAAACTATCAATTTCCATGTGCAATGTTAGTTTCCAGCTAGCATTGTGGTTTCTAGAATAAATATTTAGTTTTCAATTGCCTAGATCTGGAGAAAAATAGTTTAAAGGAGGTTTCTCTTTCTTTTATTGAGATACTGAAGCTTTTGAAGAAAAATGCTAACTAATTTTCATTATTTGTGTCTGAAGAAAAGTATTCTCCATCTAGGTCTAGTAAGAAAAGTGTGATCTCATTCTACAAGGTATAGCAAAAAACTTGCTTTTCTGGCTATTAATGATCAACAGTTAGTGTTCTGTAGAAAGTGTGACCATGTCTATTCATAGTCTTTCAAACATATTTTAATCAAAATATTTGGATGCTATCTTAGATATAATTTGCCATACAGGCTGTGGATCTCCTTGGTTATTAACCTTTTTATAGAATAATAGAATACCAGGTTGGAAGGGACCTCGAGGATCATCTAGTCCAACCTTTTATGCATGTGTCTGAAAAGTTCAACAACACTTGACTGATTTCCTTCAAGACAATGGGCATAATATATCAATTTGCCTTCCTCTCTTAGGGATAAGTGCAGTCAACACGTTTGTTTTCATTGTCAAGAATGTGCATTAGAGATGTGATTGGAAATCCTATTCCTGTGCTAGTGATGATTCTTGGAGCTAGTGATGCATAGATACTTAATGGCTTTGGGAAAAATCCACCCTTTTTGGAGACTCAAGAAAACTGTAGGCTTCTGTGGAGTTGCTGTGACTTGAGAACTTGTGTCTTCAGCTTCTCTGTGAGCTTGAGGTCTGATCACCACTGGAAGCTCAGGAATAACTCATTTCATGAAATTCCAAAAATCTGGCTGCAATTTATTTATATTTAACCTGCTGTTACCCTTGAATATGACCAGAGTGATGCACAAACAACTGCAGTAGAGTAGATGAGTGCCTCCTCAGCTACCACATGTCATGCAAGAGGCAGTGTCCAGATGCATGGATCTTACTAAAAACTCTGTAAGCAAAAACACTTCAACCCACAAACTTAGACAATTTGACAAGTTTAGACGCATGAGGCAAGTGTGACTTGAACTCCTCAGCTAAGCAGATGGGCTCTTAAGAAAAGCTAATGTAGTCCACCCATATTCAGGCATTTGAATGTATTCTTACAAAAAAGCTATACAGAGTAATTCTTGTTATCTGTGTGTTGGTCTAATTCAAGCTTAAGGTTTGGTTCATCATAAACTCTCTCCTCCTCAGTGTTTACTTGGGTTTGTAAAGAGCTGAGGGGCGAGTCTGGAGTGCTTTTCATTGGAATAAACCACTATTTTGGTACTCCGCTGCAGCCAGGAGCCCCATCAAATTGCTGCTTGCTGACTAATGCCTTGCCTTGAGTCTGCATGTCTAGAAACCATAATTTATGGATTGGCAGATGGAGAAAATACCATGCTGGTTTTTATGGAGATATCTTTGGAAATGAGGGAGCCTGAACAGAAGAAAAAAAAAAAAAAAAAAAGGTACTGGCATGTAGATTTAACTGGGCTCTAAATTTATGCTTAAATCAAGGATGCTAAAATATCACAAGAGTATTAGCTTATGCATACTTTGTATGTGAGGACACTAAAGTTGATACTGCTAAATCAAGTAATAAACACAGCCCAGAGTTTCGCCTTTGCTGGGTGAGCACCAGTCATGATGGTTTACAGTGTTTCACAGCACCAGTGCATTGTTGGGTGGAAATAAATCACTGAAAGAAAATAAAGAGGGTCGTAAACTTGGGCCTCTATCTCTCGTGGTTTTCAAGATTGTTTAAAGAATAGTAAAAGAAGAGTAGACGAATAGTAATCATTTCTGTCTCCTGCCGTATGGCAGCAGGTAGCGTATATGTTATGCATGCATGAAGCTTCACAGCACTTGTCTGCCCCCTGCTAATCTATTCAGACAAAGTCAGCCTAAGGATGGGAGCTGGATTTGGTGAATTATCCAGGACTCCAGTGGCAAGACAAAGGGAAGGAAAGCCTGTTGTAGTGTCTCCCATCCCTGCCACTGCTCTCCTGCTCAACTGTGTGCCTAAGTTGTTTTGAATTTGCTTCAGACAAAAACTCTTTTATCCTCTTCATTCTCTGATCCTCAAGCTCATAGGAAAGAGAACCCTGGCAGGCTTTTTAGTTTTTCTGTTGTAACTCAACATAGAAATTATTTTTAAAATACAAAAGGCATGAAGGTTGCACAGCCAGACTATTCACAGTGTGGTTCCAAGAAACACCATTGCGTTTCCATAGGATAATATTGCTGTTTATTTAAAACAGCTGCTCTCTTTTTTCTTTTTTTTTTTTTTTTTTTTTAATTTACCATCAACTCCAAACCCCCAAGTTTTAATAAAATCAAAGGTTGTAGGTGATTTCCTTGTTAATTCCCAACCATCGGATGGGACACATATAGGTCATGTCATGGTCTGTTAGCTGTGTACATTTACTAGTTAGCTATTTAGTCATCTTCTCTGGGTCAGTGGTGCCAAGCATGACTGTGGTTATATATTTAGCTGTGAGCATCAACATTGCAGTGAGAAGTTCTCCAGCAGGACAGGACTGTTGGATTGGTGTTATGTATTTTTTGATGTTGATGATAGATCTTTGTCCCTGTACAGGATGGCAGAGGGGTCCCCATCCTGCAGTTTTTCAACCCTCTAAATGCCAGAAGGAGTTGTGCATCGTAAGCGTTTGCCCTGCAGCAAAGAAACAAGCTTTTGAGCTTATTTTATGCCTGCCCTTTATGGTAACAGATATTTTTCAGCCAGTTTCTCTCTGGGGAATCAAATCTTCATACAAAAGCAAATCCAGGGCACATTGCAGCCTAGATACCATGCTTGTCTCTGAGCAAACACCACAATTAGGGCCCAAGCTGTGAGTTGTTCAGCCATCCTGCAAACCATGCCCATAGAAAAGCACACCTGAGATCAGCTTTCTTCATCAGCAAAACAATTTAGCAAGCTGGCCATCGTGGGCAGAAGGTGTTAAACATGCTGTGGAGCTTGTGTCCTATAGGCTGGATGCACAACCCCCATGATAGCTTGAGTTTGCTCTGTTGTCCTCAAATGCTTTCTCTAAGATGGTTCATAAGGATGACTGTGAAAGGGAGATGATCTCATGATGTGTCTTGACACAGCTTTGTTCCACTATTGGTGAAAGGGCTCAAAAAATGCAGTACATCAGTAAATTTGACCCCATTCCCTTAAAGATCATTAGGTCTTTCTTTGCCTGAACAGCACCTGGTGCAGAAAAATATTGCAAGGGAATGTTTTAATGATGCATTACATGTTTTCTTCTGTAAGCCTTTAACCTCTTCCAATCTATGAGCAATCAGCAACGTTGGGCTTCCAGTAATCACAAAGTTTTTAGGCATCTGCCAGCAGATTAACAGATTTCTGGTTTTAAAATCTGCTTTAATGAACAATCTCATGGGTCACTTTTCCATCCACTCTGGTGGGGCTAGAAGGTGACTCTACCCTGGATCTCACCTCACCAGAAGTCTGTGTAGTTGAACAAGCAAACATGTCACAAAGAGATGCAATTTATGCTGTAAAAATGAAGGATGAGGGCTTGCCAAGATAATTTTTTAATAAGTTTTCCAAACAAAAGAAAACAGGAGTTATATCTGGAAAATGAAAGTGTAGGCCAGGCCTTGGCAAGTCCCATGTTATGGCTCAGTGAAAAAAAAAATACTTCAGATTGAGGAATTTATTTTTCTGTTTCATTTGCCCTTTGGATTTGGAAGTTGCCTTTCTAGTTTTGTACAGCTGTGGGAAGATTTGAGTTTCCCCTGTGTTTTTTCCCTACTCTCTTGTCTCCTCCCCTGACATGATGCAATTCCTTCTGCTCTCCAGGAAATCATATAAGCAGCTTTTGAAAAGCCAGTGCCATGAGCATTGCCGTGCTGTTGGGCACCTGAAAACAGGGAATATTTGATTGCAAAATCTTTGCTGTGTTTTGTGAGTGGTTGAGAAATAAGTAAGCCTGAGTCTCATTATCCAGGCTGCTCACTGTTGGTCAGCTCATAATGCAGAAGCAACACAAACCCACCTTTTCTTGTCCCTCTCCTTCACACACAGCACTGTCGTTTTGGGATGTGCGTGCCCAAGGAGAGGGAGGCACCAGTGGTAGATGGAGCATGGGGGACGTGGAGCCCTTTCGGGACCTGCTCAAGAACCTGTGGTGGCGGCATAAAGACGGCGATACGGGAGTGCAACAGGCCCGAGTAAGTGCACGGAGGGGAAGCACCAGTGGGTGAAATGAGGAAAAGCAGATGGATTGCTCTGAAGGTCTGAAATCCCCTTCGGATATCCCCAGCCTGTATGTGCCTCAGGCACAGGTGGCTTTGCCCCAGGAATGGGTGGCTTTGCCTGGCACTGATGAGGCAGCATAAGAACTCGGGAGGACCCAGGAGGTCACAGGTCTGTTTGGTAGGTAAAGTGACCTGAAAAGGGATCCCTTCAATGAAGAGAGAAGGAAAAAGGTAATATCTGCATGCATTTATTGCCTTCTGTGTTCCTGGGGAGGTACAGCTGGGATCCCACTTCAAAGGTGTTTTTCTTCCTCCAAAGTTGTGGATCAGAATGGAGAGAGAAGGGAAGGAGCCTTGCTTTAATCTATTTTTCACCATTTTACCCCTGCTTTGGCTGCTTTTGCAGCTGTTCCTACAGGTCAGATGCTTTATATGGTTTTCTTCCATTTTACTCCTGCCTTGGCTGTTTTTTGCTGCTTTTGCAGCTGATCCTTTATACAGTTACATGTCAGCTGGTGCAGACTAGCCAAACCTCAGCCAAAATCTGTGTCCCATTAAAAAGTGACACTCAAAAATGTTTGCTGTCAGCCTGGAATGCAAAGTCCTGCACCCTTTGAAATGGCAGGGAATTTTGCCATAGGCTTCAAGGAGACAAATGTGTGCCCAGTGAAATGATAGTAATAGGTTGAGCAACTGGTATGAAAAAAGCCTGTTTACATAAATTGTGAACTGTGCTGGTTTCTGTTTAACTGCCTCCTTCCTGCCCGTTAGGAACAAGAATGGTTGGGCAGGATGCTTTTCAGGGACTCATTTGGGACTGAGACAAGGAGAGAAGAGGGGGTCTGCAGAGCTATTTAGACCAAGGGGTCTTAAAAACATTGAGCAGGCTTGTTCTACTTTCTTGGTGGTGGTGTTGGATGGCTTATCGCCAAAGAAATTGCCATTAGTGGTGTGCCAGTGACAGTTTTGTCACTGGTAATGGGAGAAGGGAGAGCTTGTACCTGTGGCACTAGTGAAGTGACAGGAGTGACTGGCTCAGCGCAGCTGGACAAGTGTCAAAAGAGAAGGGCTGAGGCTAAGGGAGTACGACACCAGCACATTAATTAATGTGATGGTGAGAAACACACAAGTGCAAAGGAGCCCTCGTCTTGCTGTGCTGAGTCAGCACATGCAATATGGTCTTCCAGTAGCCATGGAGACATAAAAATAAAATATCTTTCCACACACAAACATAGCTCTGCTGCCAAACCTTTGGATGCTGTCATTGAGATGTATTTCCATCTTCTGGAGAGGCATCTGTTTGGAGCGATAGCTTTTTGTGATAGAAAATCTCCTTTATCCTAAAGGGTAGCCAAGGGATTTTAAATTCCATCTTCTCTTGTAGCTTATGTTTTACATTTTGTTGTTCCATGAGATGTATCGCTTTGGCTGGGATTTCCAAAAGCACCTAAATGTGCTTGGCACAAAGCTGCCTGTGAAATCCCCTGCGCTTATCATTAACAGTGGTTATTTCCAGACTCCCTTTTGAGAGCCATGTAGCTGGTACTGGACTCTTCTCCCACGCCTTGTGAAGTCTCCACGAGGAGTCCCAGCTCCATCCACAGAGCTTTACACTGACGCTGGTTTTTTTGTCCCTGTAATTTGACATTGTAGCGTGGGCTCCCACCATCTGTGTCCCTGTTATCATGGGGCTGCTGAGATGATGTAAGTGTATCAAACACTGATGGGTACTCTCCTGCCTCTCTCACTTTTCAAAGTACTTCAAAAATATACAGTTTCTCCTCTGTTGTAGAAGGCAACAAAACCAACACAGATACCTTGAGGAAAGTCTTAAATTATTTCATTAAGTCTCTTATTTTCAAAGATGGTTTAGCTCTTTAAAGCTTTTTCTGTGCCTGAAGATCTAGGATGGGATCTTGCATGCCAATAAAATATTGTATTAAATTTGGCATTGGAAATGACCTCCCCACCACGGTACAGAAAATAAGGCTGCAGCTCCTGCCTCTCTTTGTAATGTGCTCTGACACCTACATGGATGAGTATCTTACAGGTCTGTAGGAAAAGCTGCAAGCTTCTGAAATGGCAGCAGACTGTGTTCTGCATACACTGAAGGAATGTGCTAGCTAACCAGAACAGACCCTTCCCATCAAGATTGTCCACTTGGGAAGTCAAGGCTGGCTGGTACAGAAAAGCTCATGGCTGTGGCACATCACGCAGAAGGTCTGTGGTGAAGGCCTTCGTTTTCAAAGCAAGGCATAGCTGCAGAATGGTATAGATAAGGCATATTGCATAAGATGTCAGTACCAAGATCCCTGTTTTCAGGAATGGCTTTCTGGATGGGGGAGTCTTATCTCTGGATGCAAGTTGGATCATGTCTTCATTTTAGTCCATCACAAAAGTATCCACCTGTGCTGAAATCTGTCTGAGCTTGACATGTAACCAGATCTATAGATAGCTGTGCTGACCGCTGGCAGCACACGTACCAATTCCCGGTCCCTGAACTTCCCAGGGTGCTGCAAAGGAGATCTCAAACTGATCTGTGCATGCCAGAGCTTCACACGTGTTTCTGCAGTCACTGCATGAGCCCAGGCACATAAGCAGGCGTGCAGATGAACCCACACGCCCCACAGTTAATTCTCCACAAACCTTTTGTTGTGGCAGCAGAGCTGCTGCTGTGGGGCTGAGCCACGTGCAAAGCACCCTGAAAACAGTGCTTCTTGGTGAGGTACCTGTGCCTGGTGCTCCTGGGCTGCTGAGAGACAGATGCTCCTCCAGGTCTGCAAGTGAAAATGTTGAAGGTTAGTAACTGCAGATGATGTTTTAAGTATTGCATATTTAAGACCTGTTGGGGTGGGAGTGGGCATGAGATCCCAGTGTTCCCCAGGCCTGTCTGCTGGGTCCTGAGAGTTTCTGGTGTTCTGGGAGGAATGCAGCGAAGCCAGGGTGTGTGCAGGAGCTTTTAAGAGGTGTCGCTGCTCAATTGAAAATGGGTCTACACAGTCTGTTAGCTGATCAAACAGATGATTCGGGGAACTTGAGGCAGAATGAGGATGTTTCTATGCATGCATTTCTTTTCCTTCTGACTCTGTGGTGTGTTATTGATGATTATCCATAAAAATACTGTGTAGTGGGAAGTATCCTGTATTTCTTTGTGACACTATATGCGGATGTTATATGAAGCTGACTTATTTTTCAGGGTCAGCTCTTTCTGTTTACTCAGACTCTGTGAAAAACAATGCTGTTTTAAAAACACCCTAAAACTGTCAGGGTGGTTTGGGGCTGTTTTGAAATGTCAGAAGTGTGAGTGTGCTTCAGCCCCAAACACCGGCTGCCAGGAGATTTACTGCCACAGTTAGGAAGCTGACAATTTGCAGCACGATGGTAAGTTTTAGCATCCTTCAGTTTGTGGCGTGTCCCTGTGTCAGTGTTATCTCAATCTCACGGGTCATGTCTAGAGAAAAAGAAACTATACAGTAGCTTGGGATCTTTGAACTTTGTTACATATACCCTGTAAAAAAGGTTATGTTCCTCTTAGATAACTTAATATTCAGAAGTTTCACTCTAATGACATTTATTTATATTGGAAGCAATATGGTTACCATAAAAATGTTGAAATTGCAATTTTTGAAAAAGAAATGCCCCATTAGGAGTTTGTGTAATTTAGAGTCTTTGTTAAACTTCAGTGGTCCTGCTGTGGCATAAATTCGTTCGAAGTGAAAATGATGAATCCTGTTAACTCCTCCATGAGTGATTCTGACTCATGGAGGTCTGGAGTGTGCTGCTGCTGCTGCAACTAAGAAGTTTCCCCATGTTCTATGTTGAGATGTCCCCATGTGATGGTCAAGATGTCTCTTTGTAGGTGGAAATAGATGATGTGTCTGCATGGGAATAGTCTGTGGGATGGGCTCCTGCAATGGAAAACCCCAAGCAGTCACCACTGTACCTGCAAGGCAGGAGGAGTGTGGCATGTGTCTGCAGGAGCTGCTGCACTAGGTTAGCTCTGGAGCAGTCCCAAGTGTAATTGGTTACATTAATTCAAGTCATTGGTTATACCAAGGTGGAGAATAGACTAAATTGACAGAATCCTGGTTTAGATTTGCTCCACTAAGAACTGCTGTAAAATCAGTCTGTGAACAGGAATCTGCACTGGGGTGCTGTGTGGTTGGTTGGGCTTTTTATCACTGGTACTTGCTTAATTGCAAGCACCAGCAGCCTTTGCAAGTGACATACATTTAGTTTCGAGATGGCAGGTGAGAGCTGCCCTTGGAGCAGGTAGAGCTGATGTTTACCAGCTGTTGCTCCAGGCTGTGCCTGAAGACAGATCATACCTCTCGGCATTTAGGATAAGACTTGAGGGGTCTACACCACAGCAGTGCATATCTCAGCGAAGAGAGGTTGCTGGCAGGAAAAATCCTGTGTGCATAGCTGCTGGTGCTCTGCATCTTGCCTGCAGCCACTGGAGGAGGCAGCTCCTTCTGCCAAACCTGTGAGCATCCCCTAGCATGGTGCTGATGGGGTGATGGGATGTCTGCATGCCTTTCCTGCTTTGCAGGTGATCTTTTGGAAAGTGAAAGCTGCTCTGTGCCTCTGTCTCACCATTTATTTCACACATCTCTGCTACTTGAGTCACAAATAGTTTTCAAACAGAAAAGTGAAGAATTGTTATTTGTGGGAGGAAAGGCACTGCTGGGCTTCCTCGGTGGTTGATCTGCAGACATGCTAAAAAATTGTGGTCAGCTGTAGGAATTTGCTGATTTACTGTGTGTAGAGACCCCTATACATGTGTTAGGGAGTTTCTGTGTCTCGTATTAGGAGACACTGGCTGCATGTGACAAGGAGTGCTTATGGTGGGCATCTCCGTGCTAAGGGCAGGTGTGGTTCATGTTTTGGAGGGTCTTAAGCATGCAGAATGGTTTCCTTTCCAAAGAGGCTCAAAGGGAACATGCGCTGTGCCAGTATCCCTGGGGCACTGATGCGCATCTGGTCTTGGGGCAAAGCAGAGCCAATCCTGAAGAAAAGCCCTGAAAGGCAGGAGTTGTGTGTGCCAGGGCTTTAGTGCCTGGCCAGTTTTTCTGATCTGCATTTCTTGCTAGAGCAGGCACTTGTTTTGTTCAGTGCTTGGGTAGAAGATGCGGCTTTAGTGGTTATTTTGCAGCAGAAGATGGAGTTAGGCACATATGTTTGCCTGAGCTTTGAGGGCCATTCTGCCTCTGTACACGTGTCCCAGCTCCTCCAATGCTGTCCACGTGCAACACGCTCCTGCACCACTACTGATAGTGGCTGGAGTGAGAGAGTTTTTTCAGTCCCCAGTGTGAGCTGTTATCTGGCAAAGGCTCTGTCTATATACAAGGATAAAAATAGTTTTATGACTACAGTCCTGAATCTGGGAGTCGGGAAATTCCAAGCAATGATTTCTCCTAGGCTTATCCACTGACTTTTATGTGGATTGGATGAGATCACTTTCCCCACTTTACACCAGTCATCCCACTATAAAATGTGGGTAAAGTGTTTATTGGCTCTTTGGTGCTTTCTGGAATACAAGGAGATAAAGTTGTTTAAAAGCATCTAGCATTGCTCTTTCTACCATTTTGGGCTAGAAATCCTGAATAACTAAGTACTGCCTGGCCTTTCAGCCTCTACAGGGAAGCCCTTTCTCCTTTTTGCCATGATGTTTAGTTATTTGCAAACCACTACATCAGGTGAAAACTCTCAGCCGCTAAATCCATAGGACTCACAGGGTTTTGAAGGGATAGTCTCATATGGGTGGGATCCCTCAGTGTGAAACTAAATCCTCAGATGGGGAGGAAGACATTGCTTCACCAAAAGGGAAGCCCTTTGCCTTCTCTCACTACCGTTGCATTCATCAGAGAGCAAATATTCCCTTTCTCGTCCTGTTTTAGCATTGTATACATGGTCGTTTCTGTTAGGCACCTGCATAATCTTTCCTGCTTGTCAGCCTGGGGTACTCATTAAAGACATGTACAGAGACAGAACCATCAAAATGGTGTTGCAGATCCTGACTCTGCTGAAAAGCAGAGATGCAGAATTGCATCTCATTTCCAGCCTGATTTTGTTTCTGCAGGCCTAAAAATGGTGGGAAATACTGTGTGGGTCGTCGCATGAAGTTTAAATCCTGCAACACTGAACCATGCTCGAAGCTGAAGAAGGATTTCCGTGACGAGCAGTGCGCTGACTTTGATGGGAAGCACTTTAACATCAATGGGCTGCCCACGAACGTGCGCTGGGTTCCCAAATACAGTGGCAGTAAGTGGCGGGGTGGGGGGGGATGCAGATCCTGCATGACCACCTCAGGGTGATGGCCTTCGGATAACGTGCTTCCTCCCTCCCATCCCCAGTCCTGATGAAGGATCGGTGCAAGTTGTTCTGCCGAGTGGCGGGAAACACAGCGTATTATCAGCTGCGGGATCGTGTCATCGACGGGACGCCCTGCGGCCCTGACACAAATGACATCTGTGTGCAGGGACTTTGCCGGGTAAGTATTTTCCATTCTCTTTTGACAAGGGTGATTGCAATGTTGCGTGGCCAGATGGTGCTTCTGCACCTTAGAATAGAATCGTAGAATCATGGAATGGGTTGGGTTGGAAGGGACCTTTCAGGGTCATCTAGTCCAACCTCCCTTGCAGGGAGCAGGGACATCTTTAACTACAGCAGGTTGCTCAGAAGCCCATCCAATCTGACCTGGAATGTGTCTAGGGCTGGGGCATCTACCACCTCTCTGGGCAACCTGGACCAGTGTTCTATCACCTTCATTGTAAAAAACTTCTTCCTTAATTCTCATCTGAATGTCCCCTCTTTTAGTTTAAAACCATCCCTTGTCCTGTTGCAGCAGGCCCTGCTAAAAAGTCCATCCCCATCTTTCATATAGAACCTCTTTAATTATTGAAAGGCTGCAATAGGGTCTCTCCAGAACCTTCTCTTCTGAAGGCTGAAGAACCCCAACTCCCTCAGCCTATCCTCATAGCAGAGGGGTTCCGGCCCTCTGGACCCACTCCAGCAGGTCCATATCTTTCTTGTGCCTTGCTCCACCTGGTTGTTGTCATGTCCTCTTCTCCTGAGGAATGCCAGCATCATCCACAGGCTCCATGAGCCGAGCTGGTCTGAAGCTTGTGCCAACTTCCACATTTGCCCAAAAGCCGTGTGTGGAGGGTGTCTGTATGTCTGCCCTGAGTTACTGAAGGCTGTGGAGGCCCGAGCCTGAATCCAAATTATGCTTCCTTCTGTGCTTTGCCCTGGTTCTTTCTGGGCAGACCCCAAAGCACTTTACATTTCCATTCAGAATTATTTTTCACACTTTTCTCTATGGGAACGGTTGAGGCAACGTCTGGTGCAAACGACAGGTCTGATATTTGCTTTTTGTTTGAAAATGGTGTGGGATGGCTGCCCTGTGAATCAGCAGAAAAATGTGGTGAAGCAGAACAATTTCTCCCATGGCAGCCTTCTGCATACACAGCTTTTGTGTGCCTTAATTGGGAGGTTTGTAAATGCTGTTGTAGTCTGTATTTGCTCAATCCAGATTTTTCAATTTTTCTCTTAAAGCAAGCTGGATGCGATCATGTGCTGAATTCAAAAGCAAGAAGAGATAAATGTGGTGTTTGTGGTGGGGATAATTCTTCATGCAAAACTGTTGCAGGCACATTTAACACGGTGCATTATGGTAAGAATCTGTTGCTAAAAACTTTATAGTGAAAAATGTGAGTCTATAAAAGCCATTACCACACTTAATCTACAAAAACACTGATGTAAAATCCTTCTAGCTGTAGCATACTTCATTTTATAACTATTTATGTTATCCCTAAATGAAAAGTATCAGCTTGTGTAATGTGAGGTAATTTTGCTCATTTCCCTTCCCCCTGTAAAAAGCAAATGAAATGTCTGTGTAATAGCCTTGCCTTTCTGTTAAATCTTTTCTAGGCTATAATGTTGTGGTCCGCATCCCAGCTGGTGCAACTAATATTGATGTGCGTCAGCACAGTTACTCAGGGAAACCAGAGGATGACAACTACCTGGGTGAGTGGCAGTCCTTCTTTCAGTCCAGAAATCTGTTTTATTGTCTGGTTGTGGTGATACGTCCATTGGCTGCTCTCTGCTAGGAAGAATGAAGAATTCATTTAAGCGAGATGTTTTCTCTTCGGGAATTTATCTTGTATATCTACCAAACATTCAGACTTATCTTGTTCCTTCTTTTTGTCCATGCCATCCTTGATGCAAAGTTTGGGAGGTTCACGGATTATAAGAAATATCCCCTTATTGTGTCTCTGGGGCTAGGAAGTACTGAGCCTAGGCTGTGGGTGGGAGCTGAGACACAAAGCTAGGAACCAAGCAGGCTTATGAGTTCTGCTGGCGTCTCCTTATTGCAGCATCAACACATCTCTGCTGTCACCATGCCTTGGCTGAAGGGTAAATACGCCATACCCTGAAAGATGTGTGTATGAGCAAATTAAAAGAAAAATTATTTTCTGTTCCTCTGAGAATAATAATTCTGCTTTCGCTTAGACTAAGCCCTTCTTGTCCCTACCTCATAGTGATAGGTAACTGTAAGGAAATACCCTGAACCAAAGATGTTGGCTTGATTTAAACCTAACAATAACTTGGCCTTTGGCTGTTGGTCATTTGTAGTCACTGGTTTTGGTAGTCTGCAAGTATGTCTCTAGAGGCAGATGGAAATGCTTGTGGTGCTGTGTTAGACCAGTCTGCTGCATGCACGTATGCTTTTAGCATGGCTGTGTGTGTGTCTTCCACCATACCAGTCAGTAACTCACCCCACAGAGAGTTCTGTTTGGGTTCAATAGCAGAAACACAAATGCATATTGTGACTGATGTTACAACTGCCAGTCAAAGGCTGTTTTTGCCATTAAATCTTGTTTGGGTCCCTTTGAGTCTGTTCGGGTCACTGATGGCTGCTCTTCTGGCTCTGTTCCTCCTCTTTTGCATGCCCCGTGCCTGGCACTACCAGCCATGCTCTGGTAGCACAGGGTCCTATATTTACATGTCTGAGCAGGTTACTTCATCTTGTTTCATCTCACAAAATCCTGCATTGTTGAGTGTTTTTGTGAAATATGGGGCTTAGCCCAAGTGCTCGCAGTAACTGGGTATCTTAAGAACAGGACTAGGTTGGTGGTTCCCAGCCCACTAGGTAAGGGGGTGAAGGTAAGGGTAAGATAAGGTAAGATACAGGGACTCGCTTGAGAAACGAGTAGAGGAGACTATCGTGCACCAAAGGGAGACAATGCTGACAGCTTTGGCTCTTGCTCTGAAATGCCTTCCATGTGGCTGGACCCTTCATTCAGGCAAAAAGCTGAGCGGGTCCTCCCTGTCCTCATTCCCAGGCTGGGGTCATGCCAGGCTGTCTGTCCCGGCACGCACACGGCCATTCACTTACAGTTGCGTTGTGTTGCTTCTGCACAGTCACAGCAGTGAAATGAGATGGTGCAGCACGAACGCACATCAGTACCAAAAAAACCTGACTGAGATGTGATAGTTTTCCATCCCGGGGGAGGGAGGTACCTTTCATTATTCCTCTTCTCTAGAAAAACAATCCTCCCTGTGTTGTGCCTATTCAAACTATTTCACCCCAAAAGGAGCCCCAAAGAACTTCTCAGCTCTTCTTGGAGGGCCTTTAATCTTCTTGGGAAGCAATGAAGTCAAATCTTCTTTAATGTTGCTTTAATATTGCTGGGAAAGCATCTCTTCACATTAGGCCTGACTAGAAGCAAATGAGAAGTGTGCATGTGTCCACTTATTTTGCAGCTCACTGAGTGTGAAATCTTGGGCCCTCAGTACTGTGAACCTTGTAGTTGCTTAACAATTTAGGAGGAATTTGATGTTGTCATCAAGTCCAAGACGTGTACCTACTGTTGTAGGAGATACAGTAAATGGGAAGGAATCCTATAATGAGTTTTACGACTGCCTAATGACATTAAAGCCTCCAAAGTGTAGAATTCGGTTGAGTATAGCGTCTGCTTTCTGAGTCTTTCTCCATCTATATGTTTGCTACTGAGCAGTGTTTTGCTTCATTGTCTTTCCTTGTTCAATGTAAAAACCTTCCCTTTGGTGTTAAGTTTGGATTTTTCAGTACAGAGGCTTTGTAGTAATGTAGCTGTGATGGGTGAAATGGTGGGGAAACTAACTTAGGAAATTAGCTACATAATCGCATTAGTGTGAAGTTGTGCAGCAGACTGCTGTTTTCAGGAAACTGTTCCTTTTATAAAGCATTTAGACTTTAAGCCCTCAGTGCTTTCACATACCTTAAGATTTGGAATAATAAAAAGTATGGAGGGAGGAGGGAGAGAGCGGGGGGAGATACTGACCAAGCTCCCTGTAATTATCTACTAGAAAATGACATTTTGTCAATTAGGGTACATACATTTACCCTAGGAACACACCTGGAAACAACAAAGAAGCCACCCTATCTGCACAGCCACCAAAAAGATTTGGGCAGGATTATTTTTTGCGGTATAGGAGGGGATACAGACTGCATGTGCTGCATACAGCTGCCGGCCCGGCATGCCTTTTGGGTATCTCTCTGCCCTGGGTTATGGGTGAACTATTTAGCAACAACTTCAGGCATTCAGCCTTCGTTTTAATGAGGCTCTCCAGTAGCAAAAGGAGAAGGCACAATGTTTGTAAGAGCTCTGCTGCTCTCTTTACATCCTTTCTGTTTGAGAGTGCCAGTGGGCTTTTCCTCCCACCCCAGTGAAAAGGAGCACTGAGAGCGCATGACCCACGTTATTATGTACGTATGAGTTAATTCTGCGTCTTTAGTTCTTGTTTTTTGCACCTATGCAGCCTTATCTAACAGTCAAGGAGACTTTATATTAAATGGAGACTTTGTCGTCAGTATGTTTAAAAGGGAAATCAAAGTTGGGAATGCTGTGATCGAATACAGCGGATCGGATAATACTATTGAAAGGATTAATTCTACAGATCGGATTGAGCAAGAAATAACGCTTCAGGTGAAGTATATGTTGTGCATGTGGAAAAGTTTGCGCAGCATTATTGGACTGGAAACAGTGGGCAGCAAAGTCTGTTGGTTTACTCCGCTTCATCTTTTTCTCCTCCCAGGTTTTATCGGTGGGCAATTTGTACAATCCTGATGTTCGTTACACCTTTAATATCCCCATTGAGGACAAACCTCAGCAGTTTTACTGGAATGCATATGGCCCGTGGCAGCCTTGCAGTAAGCTCTGCCAAGGTGGGTGTTTGGGAAGGCTTCGTTTAATCCTGAATTCTGGGATCTGGGATCTGGGCACTGCTGTCAAATCCCTCTCCATTTGATTTCTTTGAGATTCTCACATTACAGGCATGGTTGTTTCCCTAGGCTGTAGTAGTGGATAACATCATACAAGGTGTAGTACTTCTCTGCTGCTTTTCAGTTTTAGAGCAGGGCACCTTTTGCAGCCCCTCAGAGCCAGGTAAGCCTTGCAACCTCACCTGCAGGTGAGGAAGCCAAAGTGCAGAAGAGGCTCTATAGCATTTCCTGAGGCTACAGAAGGCCTGGGTGTCTGGTTTTGGGTCTGACATCAAGCCGTTGCCACCTGCCAGTGCTGACTCTGCTAAATACACAAAGCTCATTCTTGCAGGTGTTCCGCAGTTCTACCTGCGTCCATCTAGTCTGCGTTAAACCCCTTCTGCTCTTCTTAGAGTGTCTCATCCCCTCCTTGTTTCTGAAAGAGATTGAAAAGCATAATTAAAGGTCTCTTAATTGCTACTCTAAAAGGAGTAACAGAAATAACTGATTTGATCACTTTCCTGTGTGACTCAAACAATGTGCCTTTTTTCCTGCACAGGAGAACGAAGAAGGAAACCTGTGTGTACAAGAGAGTCAGATCAGCTCACGGTGTCAGACCAGCGATGTGATCGCATTCCCCAGCCTGAGCCCATCACCGAGCCTTGTAGCACAGAATGTGAATTAAGGTGCGCTCTACTCAGATATGTATATACATTACAATGTCTATTTATTGTTTACTCTTCTTTCCTTTCACCTCTCACCATAATTCTTTTTCTCACCAGCCTGTATTAGGTTTTAAAAAAGAGAAGGATTGGCAGCTGCCTCTTTGTCAACCAAGAGGGATTGACATCCACCAGCTGTGTTTTGAGAGGCACTTTTCTACCTTTTCACATTTCTCTTATTGGATTAAATTAGAGCTAACTACATAAAAAAAAAATAAAATCAAATCACCTAATGTTGAAAAATTTCCCTTTGCAATACAGTGCCTGAAATTCACATCTGCTTGGATCAGAAATGCTCAGCACCATCCTACAAACAGCCCACAAAGAGAGGAGAAATGCTCAAAGCTAGAGTAACTAAGACTTGGATTTATCATCATTTGCCTAAAGCAAAGAATAGGCTTAAGTGTAGAGCAGGTTTGGGGCTTTCCCCAGACAACTCCTGGCAAGCTGGAATTGATGGAGCATGGCCTAAATTATCACAACCCATTTTCCTTTAAAAAGCAATCTGTTTTCCTTTCTGAAGCTTAAATATGGTGGTGTTAAAGGCTGCTGGTGAGGCACTTCAGATGGCCCTGTTTCCCAAGGGGTTTCTCTGGCTGTGTTAAAGCCGGGGCTCTATAGGGGCTGTGTTTCGGGTTGTCGCGGTAACAGCTGTTGCCATTGCAACAGGTTGGAAACTTGAGAAGGGCAAATGCAGGAGTTTGAAAAGCAGGCAGGGATATGAGGGCTCCCGCATTCAGGAGCTATTGACTCCAAATCCCCTTGATCTTATTCTTCTCCTAGCTGTGCTGAAGTTTGCTCTCTCAGCTTAGTAGAGGGGCTCTGTGCTCCCCGCACATCCCAGAGATCTCCAGGACCCCAGGGAATGTCATTGCCTTCTTCCCCAGGAACCAGTTCCCGTTGGCTCCAGGGTCTCCAATATCTCCCAGGATCAGGCCTCATGTCCAGCATCTGGTGCCAGGGCTGATGTGAAGCAGGGGTGTATCCCCAGGTGGGTCCTTGAGGGCCACCAGCACCAGGTCCTGGATTCCCAGAAGGGTGGCAATCTGTCTGTCAAGAGGGAACACTGACAACTCTGGGGCTCATGTGTCTTGTTGCAAGTCATTCACTTGCAGTTTGGAGAGCTGAAACTTTTTCAGGCATCCTGCCATGTGGAGCACCTTACAAGCCTGTGCAGATCATTTTCTGACATTATATTTTTCAGCTTTTAGTTTTTAGAGGCCAAGGTAGCAATCCTGAAGGGGAATGTGCAGTGGAAAGCCTTCAAAACACTGCTCCTTGCTTGGCCACAGACTCCCTCCACCACCTTGCGTGGTCCCACAGGGCCACACTGTGGCTTTGCTGCCTGTAAGAGGGGCCTGGTGACAGTTACATCGCCACAAGGAACAATACCAGGGTTAATTGCCTGAGATTTTGGGAAGCTATGAAGCATTGGGAAGTATTACAGAGAGCAAAAACTTCCAGTTCAAGAGCATATATTCCTTATTTGTGTCAGACAGCCTTGAGCACATTACCTGCAGAATCTCAGAGCCCCACAGCTGATGTTTGCTCTCCTTGGCTCAGGTGGCACATTGCGAGGAAGAGCGAGTGCACAGCCCAGTGCGGACTGGGGTACCGCACCCTGGAGATCTACTGCTCCAAGTACAGCAGGCTGGAGGGGAAGATAGAGAAGGTTGACGACCGCTTCTGCAGCAGCCAGCCCAAACCCAGCACGAGGGAGAAGTGCACTGGAGACTGTAATGTGGGAGGGTGGCGGTACTCAGCCTGGACCGAGGTAAGGGTTGCTGGATGCTGTGGTGAATGCTGTCTCCCCCTTGCACAGGGATATGTCAGGCTGTTTAGTTTGCAAATATCGCAGATGGAGCGACACACTTCACTTGTAAGAAATAAATAGTAATATGTTTATTGATATAAAGCAGCAATTTAATAGTTTGATAGTAAATGCAACAGTGGTTTAACAAGATTCGGTTGATTATTTACTGCTTAGAGGACAGGGTCAGACAAAACTGTCGGGGAGACCCTTCCATTGAGTCACAAGGTTCAGAAAGGACCCCCTTGCTTTCCAAATTCCTAATGGAGCTTAGGGACAGCTAGGTCAAATCTTAGTCTCAGATTTGGTCAATGGTTTGTGTTTAAAGGATTATATATGTGCAGTCAATCCTTTATATCACTTAGCTAAGATTTCAAAGTTCAGCATGCTATTAATCACTGAGAATCTGTTGTGGCAAGGACTCTCTCAGCCTTGAAGAGTAACCTTGAGAGGTGTCCTTATTCAAGGGGAGATCCTGGTGTGCAGCCTGCTGCTCTACAGGAGAGTTCAACAGGCACTGGGGCTGTCCACTATTTATGGAAAAAGATAATTGATTTGTAGTCATATTTACATACCAACTACAGATGTTAGTTTCCTTGAAATTGGCCTGAGGCAGACATTGACCTGCACTTCGTTTAGGTGGGCGCATTGCTCAAATTAGCCCTTGGCTATTGTGGTGTTACCTGTCTCCACATGACCAGATGCATCCATTGCAATCGCCACTGGTAGTTATCACTTAACCAGTGATAAAGATCAGGTTGGGGATGGGGGAGCACGCCACCATGATAAAAGTTGGCCGTGGTGATTCTTCTATTGCTTTTTCTGGAGGTCACTGTAGTCTAAATCATCCTGGTACTGCAATTAATTTATGCTTTTAAGCATCCCATGGTCTGTCTTCCTTATGCTAAGCCCTACAGGCTGTCTCCTCCCATCGTAGCCAGCACTGCTGCCAGGAGTTGGGGACGACATGTTACCATCAACAGAGGACTTCTGAAATTTGTTTCCTTTACAGTTTTTAGTTTTTCCATAAACAAGAAAATTCCTGAATGCAGGCCTGGCACCAAGAGAATGACAAGCATGGGGCTTTCCAGGGAGGGCATGGTGAAGAGGGGCTAGCTGATTAGAGAGAATTAATCTCTCCTAAAATGAGAACGAGCAACAGCCATTTTGGGAGAACAGAAAGGCAGCACTTATAAGCTGAATAATAGGGTTATACCTGCAATGAATTTGTGAAACTCATTGCCATGAGATTTTATTAAGTTTAGTAAGACTGGCTTTTTAAAGGAACATAAAAGTAACAGCCTGTTACTGGAAGTACTAGTTGTTCTGTTGGAGGTTTTCTGCACTCTCCTCACAGTCCTGATATTAGAAAGAAATTCTTTATTGAGCAATGGAACAGGCTGCCCAGGGAGGCAGTGGAGTTGCCATCCTTGGAGGTGTTTAAAAACGAGTAGATGTAGCACTTGAGGCTATGGTCTAGTGGTTAGGCAGATGTTGGGATGAAGGTTGGACTTGATGATCCTAGAGGTCCTTTCCAACCATAATAATTCTGTGATTCTATGAAAGCAATAAATGGGCTCTCAGCCTGTAATAGAGCAGCAGATTTACTTAATGTCTCTCCTCAGTGCTCCAAGAGCTGCGGTGGGGGCACGCGGCGGCGGCGAGCCATGTGTGTCAACACCTACAATGATGTCCTGGATGACAGCAAGTGCAGTCAGCAGGAGAAGCTGACAGTGCAGCGATGCAGTGACTTCTCGTGCCCTCAGTGGAAAACTGGCGACTGGTCTGAGGTAGGTACTGGTCACTCGTGTGGGCTCACCCTGCTGGTCCTCCACCCTGAGGGGCTGGTACCCGCAAAGAGAAACCTGTGTCCCTGCTCATGTCTCATGATTTGTTTGTGCCCTGGGGCATGGGGACACTGTCTTCTGCAGAAGGTCTCCCCAAACCCGTGCACAGGGAGTCCTGAGACAGGCAGCAAAGTCACTGACAGTCAAGTGACCATTTCCCACCCTGCAAAGCCACAGGGGATTAATTCCTCTCCAGTTCTGCAGTAATTTCTCCCCAGTTTTTCCACAGTTCCTCTGTACTTTGGAAACAAAAAGACCTTCTGCCCTCATTCTCCCTTGAGTCTGTCCTCACAAGCCCTGGCAGCACTGTCTGTCACTGGAGGGCAGGATTTCATACTACTAATACCTTGCTTGACCCTCTCCCTGCTATTTATTACCATTACCTCTTCCACTGCTGGTGGTGTCTCTTGCAATGCAACAAACCCATATTTTGATAAGCTTTTCCCTGCAGAAGGACCTGGGATGCTGGAGAACAGTCTTCAAAGGCTGCTTGTCACCTTTGTGGCCAAATAGTTCTTGTTTCTGTGAATCGCATCCTTTTAGGAAATGAAGAAAACAGTTAAGTGGGAGCAGTGATTGTTCTCTGCAAAATATCTGTCAGAAGTTATCTTCCAGAAGGGTCAAGCTGATGGCAGCCCAAGCCATGGCAGGGCAGTGGACAAGGCGCTCACAGCCTGTGGGAGCTGAAACTGTTATTGCTCACACTCAGAGCCAAGCAAGCTTTTTACAAGCCTTTGGCACCCTGTTCGTGCACAGCTGAAGCCCAGTCAGGCAGTGCTGTGGCTTTGTCCTACGTCTCACAGCTGCTGGAAGTCAAGAGCCTTCATGGTCTCACTTTGCCCATGCTGAGGGGTCCCAGCTCAACTGTACTTTCCATGCTCCAGCCTCTGCTCTGGACCAGCTCCTGAGAGCAATCCCATCTTGGTGCAATATGCATGTTTTTCAGCACACATGGTCATTAGCTAAAGAGCTGCCTCTTGGCACCAGTTTTTAAGCAGTGGCTGCAGAGAGTCTACAGGTTTATTTTCCAGTGCTGGCGCAGGTGCTGAGCTGGCAGCGCATCCCCATCACCACCTGAGCTTATGCTTTCCTCTTTGCAGTGCTTGGTCACCTGTGGAAAAGGGCACAAACACCGCCAGACCTGGTGCCAGTTTGGAGAAGATCGATTAAATGACAGGTTTTGCGATCCTGAAAACAAGCCAGAATCGGTGCAGACGTGCCAGCAGCAGGAGTGTGCTTCGTGGCAAGTGGGGCCATGGGGCCAGGTACTGCAAAGCCACCATGGGGCTCCCAGCTGGTGGGATCCAGCTGCTAGTAGCTGAAGATGGGCTCTACCCTTTCATTCAAATTCAGTGATATCACTGTGTTAATTGATTTGCACACCAAATCAGCCCTCTGTTTGCTTGGGTTCAGTGGATGGGCAACAATAACAGTACCTGCCCATTGTGCTAAATTTAATGTCTCATACTAAATTGTGATTTTTTTATTTTATTTTTTAAAAAAGTGTTTCCAAGGTTACACTCCTAAACTTTAGGTATGTAAATACATAGCCTAATTTTCACAGAAAAACTGTTCCCATTGAATAGTTGCTGTTGCTTTTAATGTTTTCCAGTTTCTGGGGTTGGTGAGTTTATTTTTCAGTTAAAATACAAGTTAATTTCTCCCAGAAGTGAACAGGCATTTCCTTTTGAACAAAACTGTTAGCTCTGATTGAAAAAGCCAGCAACAAACTCAGACAAGTTGTCCCCATCAGACTTATTTCCCATCAGCAAAATTATCCATTAGCCGCTTGTGCTACCATGGGGCTGAACATTCAGTTTTAAAGAAGGATATGATTCAGGCTCTACCAGACTATGATTTACTGTGTGCAGCAAAGTCACTTATTTAAATGCTCACACCTTCATTCCCAAGGAAGCAAGCGAAGCATGCCAGGCTCTGGTGGATGCAGTGAGTTAAAACTTTGACCTAATTTAAAGCTGAAATGCATGAAGTGGAGAGAAACCATAAGGGAAGCTGGATTTTATTTTAGCTGCTTGTGCTATGTGCCTAAACACAGGCTGGGTAGATTAATACTTTCTAAACCAAAGCAGCTACTCACACCACACTCTGCTTTCTCCCATCTGTCCTCTCCTAGTGCACGATGACCTGTGGCCAAGGCTACCAAATGAGAGCAGTGAAGTGTGTCGTGGGCACCTATGTGTCAGTCGTGGATGATAATGAGTGTAATGCTGCAACCAGGCCAACAGATACCCAGGTAAATCCTGCTTACTCTCTCCATCTTTTACCAGTGTGTGTATGGAGGCATCCAGGCTGCAGCTCCAGGGGATGTATCACTGCAGCAAAGGCTTGCCCAGAATGCCAGCCCATGCAGAGAGGTGTCTTGGTCTGTTGTATGGCTGCTGGAAGGTGCAGCACAGCACCCTATTTTGGTAGAAGTGAGACAGAGAAGCTGTATTCGGGGAGTTCCCATCTGGACACTCTCCATGTGGTTAACCTTACACTCTGAAGCACCGGATTGCCAAAAAAGGTGACAGACAACTTGTGAGGGCATCAAGACTTCATGGGGTAAAGATTACCTTTACTTGTGATTTATTTCCGTGGAGCTCTAGGCATAGGATGGGGTGTGTGAAGGGGCTGTCCAGATTCAGAGCTAAAGCCAACCTTTAAGAGCTCATAAGCTAAAGAAAGCAGCAGTAGGTGAATATGGGAAGATGACCAGAGGTCAGAAAAGATAAAATGAGACAGTATTAACTAGTTTCAGAGGCTGGGATCTCAACACAGCAAACACCTCCTTTGGCTTACATGGGGTCTGGGATCCCTGGCTGCAGCCTGGGCTCACTTGGCTGCAGGACTGTTACTGTGGGGTACAAATGACAGCTGGGGGCCATCTCCTCTCGTCAGCTGCACGTGACAGTATAGCGTAGGTACCAGCTACAATTCCAGACTCGTCTCCTCCGGCTGGATTAACAGAGAAAGGTTTCATGCCTTTTGCAGATTTGCCAGAGGCTTTCCATGCTGTGTTTGCTGGTACTTGGAAGCAAACATGTAAATTCCCATTTCAAGCAGAGGATGTGTCCAGGGTGTCTGAAGGAGTTGAATAAAACTGAACATTACCATCTATCTGTCATCTAGGAGAGTCATAGTGCTGATGCCCTGCCCAGCTTCCGTCCTGCATGACTTTGCAGAGTTTAACTAAGGCCACAACATTTAGGAAAGGGCTGTTTTTCCCATGTATGGAGACCAATTGCACTATAGTCAAGGGGTAACAAACCCACTTGTCATCAGCCATCATCTGGCATGCACATCTCTACTGTAATTAAATCACAGCAATGCGGAAATCATTTATGCCATTTGTCAAGAGCCGCCCTCTCCCTCGCAGTGACGATCGGTACTCGTTTCCTTTTTGGCAATGACTACTCATAGGCTCATGAATTAAGGTCGAGGCTATTCATCATTTCTGTTGCCAGACCTCCCAGGAGGTCCAGACAGGACTGGAGCCCTCCTGTTACACACCATACCAAGGCTGAGCAGAATGACATGCCTGTCCCCAAAATCTTGCATCCTTAGTCTGTAGTGAAGCATGTGAATATTGGTGGGCTGCTGGGCTGCAGGGAATCAAAGGGCTGCAATCAACTCCACTGCGTAACCTTTATTAAGTGGGCTGCAGGTCTCATGTTGAAGGAAGGGAGCTTTGAAGGGAGATAAAGTTGCTGCTTTACAGATGTGTATTCATACCAGAATTCTCTTAATGAACTTTCATCTTTTGCCTCAAAAGCATCTGTTTTTAATGCATGGAGATGATAAATGGTTATGGGAACCCTACTGTAGAGTCAAAAGTCCACTGAGGATTTTGCATATGAAGCCCTTGGGTTATTGGTACCAAGTTTTGATGATTTGCTGAGAGAACACGGGAAGAAAGCCTGCCAACACGCAAGCATTGCAGGTCACAGACTTCCACAATACCTTGTTCACTGTGTTTTCATGCAGATTTTGTTGTGTGTTGTTCATAATTACATTGAAGAGAAGGTGGTTCAAGTGAAACATCCACAAAATCTTTATTTGCTGCTTTTCCCTCATGTATTTCATGTACAGGACTGTGAAATAGCAGCATGTCCCCCCCATCCAAATAGTCCAGAAGCCAAAAGATCACTATCGGGCATTCACAGGACACAGTGGAGATTTGGATCCTGGACACCGGTAAGCCTGTGTCATAATACTTTCAGGATTATTTTACAGTAGACAGTGTGATATTTTTAAGTGCATTTGACCAACTTTTCATTCCAAAGCCCTTGCAATATATATGGGGAAACTTTCTAGTGGAGTGCTTGTTGCTCTTCCCTAGTGCTCTGCAACGTGCGGGAAGGGTACCCGGATGAGATACGTCAGCTGTCGGGATGACCAGGGCTCGGTGGCTGACGAGTCAGCTTGTTTCCACCTTCCAAAGCCGTCAGCCACGGAAATGTGCACCGTGATGCCATGCGGGCAGTGGAAGGCCTTGGAGTGGAGCTCTGTAAGCATCAGCACTGTCTCTTGAAGGAGAGCCTTATAGACTTTGTTGCTGGCAATGTGTTTCAATAATCTGTTACACTTGTTCTTTTATAACTGGGGAAAATAAGGTTTTTCTGTGTTCATTATTAGCAATAGCTGTCTGTCTGACTTTCAAAGCTGGAAATGTGACTGTCTCCTTTTCCCACTGTAATGCAGTGCTCGGTGACTTGCGGCCAAGGTAAGGCAACGCGACAAGTGATCTGCATCAATTACAGTGACCAGCTGGTGGATAGGAGTGAGTGCGACCCCGATGACCTCCCTGCCACCGAGCAAGACTGCTCCATGTCTCCTTGTCATCCAAACAGCCATGACTACGGCAGGCCCATCCACCCTTTCCTCTATCCGGATCATCGCCTGAAACTGCACCCTGGAGGCAGCCCCAACCGAAACCGTGCCCATATACCGGGAGGCAATCAGTGGAGGATTGGCCCCTGGGGTGCTGTAAGTGCCCTGATTTTCTTATTGCTGTTCTTTTACTTTTCTTTTTTCTTTTTTCTTTTTTTTTTTTTTGATTGTTTTTGTTTTTGATTTGGTTTTGTTTTTTTGTTTTGGTTTTTTTTTTTTTTTGTTTGGTTGTGTGGTTTTTTTGTTTTGTTTTGTTTTTCCTGGGCTAAATCAGGCTTTTCTCAAAATCATCATGCAGGGAAATAAGGGACCCTTCTCCCTGCTCTCTGCTCACATGAGCAAGTGTTGCAATAGGGTGAAGACATTACTTCTCAGCCTCTCACTCCTCGCATTTCCAAGGTTCTCTAGGCAGAAAGCTGACAGCATCATTTTCCATGAGGCAAAGGCCAGCCTCTGCTTCTTGGCTGTCTCCCGGGACATTTACAGATGTGCAGAGCTGTTGCCAAAGCACAGCAGAGCCTTAATGCCAGCTCCTCTCACCCCAACCAGTTTGCAGTGCTTTATCATGGAAGTCCCTAAAGGGAATTAAGCACAAATGGGATGTCAAACACTGCATTAAAGTAGAGGGGATTACTCACCTGCTTAAAGCTAGGCTCGTGTTTATTTTCTTTGCTTAGTCAACACCTAAGTCATTGCACTGCTATTAGTAATAGCTGGGTTTTGAAGTTAATAATGCCTGTTAGCTGTATTAAATGTCTAGCGGTGCATTCCCACGGTGCAAGGCAGTGGGTAGGAGCTGGGAATGCAAAATTATTCCTGGACTCAACGGGGCTGTGGGCAATTGTGTCTTCCAGTGCTCTAGCACATGTGCAGGCGGGTTCCAGCGGCGGGTCGTGGTGTGCCAGGATGAAAATGGATACACCGCAAATAACTGCGATGAGAAAAGCAAACCCATGGAGCAGAGATCGTGTGAATCTGGCCCCTGTCCTCAGTGGGCTTATGGCAGCTGGGGAGAGGTGAGTACACCGTTCTGCCTGGGCTCCCTGTGCAGAGGAAGGGTTTCATTAGCGGGTGGCTGAAAAATGAGAGAAAAGGGGGATATTGTGGTGACATTTATTAGAAAGATTGGAGCATGAGAGCCAGCATCTGATAAATGAACAAACCCCAGCAACTGCTTGGTGGTATTTTCCTTTCCATTTGTCATGGGAAACTTTTCTTCTCAAGCGAAAACCAGTCCTATGAAAATTGAGATGATTTTTTTTCTTTCTTTTTTTTTATTTAAAGAGAAGTCTAGTTTAACTGAAGACCTTTTTTTCTTTAACAAAAATACTGCTCCCTTCTGAAAATTCACCTGAGATGAGCAATTAAGAGATGTTAACCTCCAGTATCACATTGGCTCTGGCAGTATCATTGTGGAGCAGCATGAACAGCTTTGGGAAGAGAGAAGCTGAAGCAGCTGATGCTCCATCTTAGGCTCATGCAGCATTTTGGGGGGGGGGGATTTGGCCAGAGTGGGTTGCCTGGGAAAAGAAAAAAATGTTGGGTCTTGAGAGGTGCTAGTGCTTCAAGCAACCTGTCAGCAGTATTTTTGCTGCCCAGACAGTGACTTGCTCTGTCCTCTGCTGACTTCCAGTGCACAAAGCCATGCGGGGCAGGGACAAGAACACGGCTGGTGGTGTGCCAGCGTCCTAATGGAGAAAGGTTTACTGATCTGAGCTGTGAAATCCTCGACAAGCCACCAGACCGAGAACAGTGCAATGTGCAGGACTGTCCTAGAGATGCTGCCTGGAGCGCTGGTCCTTGGAGCTCGGTACGACCATAAACTCTTTCTCTTTGTGAACCGTTTTGTGGATATCCCGTAACAACAGATTTAATTTGCTTCAAACCAAGGTGCTAATGCTTCGTGTCTTAAATCTGCACTTAAAGAGGATTATTGACAATATATTCACAATAACACCTGTTCAGGAAGGGCTTAGATTAGGGGAGCTTGAGTCCTTTAATTTAAAAGGCACTTTCTGCTAAGTAGCTGCCTTTGTCCGTTTTATTACACTGTGCGAGTGCTGTGCATTATGCGTCTTGGTTCTGACTGAGTTCTTTGCATATGGATTTAAACCTGGCATTTAAGCAGTACATTTCCATTGAAGTTAAATTGTTCTGATATTTAATGGTAACACTGCACTGTGCACCTCCTCGTTTACCAGATGCGTGTTCTCTGCCAAAAGCAAGATGACAGGGGAAAATGTGTACTTAATTTCATCGACTCCCAAGCAAGTACAAGAGTGTATAGATGTGTGTGCGTGTCCCTACCTGCCCACACACACAGCTCTATAGAAACAGGTGTGCATTCAAACCCATGCTCTGTACCTGTTCCTCTGTATATACAATAGAGTGCGAGGTCCTGTGCAAAGGCATCCGTAAGCTATTCCTGTGCATCTCTCTGGTTCTGGAGAGTTATTGTCTGGCCTGACCTCCACCTGCTGATGTAGATACCACTAAGTCAGCAAGGAATCAGAAAGGTGGTGGAAGGCTTAAAACCCTAGGAGTTTTCTAATAATAAAACAGTGTTTGGAGCAGAGGTGTCTTACGCTGCTCCTGTACTGCTGGAGGAGTCTGCTACAGAGATGCTCTTGTGATGGCAGAGCAGCCCTGAGCCGCAGGGCTGGCATACTATTTTGGGTCCCACACTGAAATTCTCCCTGCCCAGAGCCCCAGTGTGCCAAGGCAAGTGCTGCCTCAGGCACATCTGGAGTGCTGGAAACCACCAACCAGCCATTCCGGGAGTGGCCTTCAAACAACTGTTGACCTTTATTGTGTATTTTGTTATGAAAGCATTTGAAGAAAATTTAAAAAAAAAAAAATAGCACTTTATAGGAAAAAAGAGGCATATTTGTGATGTATTATTCCTTAATTGTCACGGTTTGAAAAGTCATCTTTCTAAAAGGTAACCACACTCTCATTTCTGTGGGAGCTTTCAGTAATGCGAATGCCTTCAGTAACGCTCCTCAGTTTTTTTACCATACCTCAGTGTGTTATGCAGTAGCCATAAAACTGCTGAACTGGCGTTTATATGGTGCTTCACCAGTACAAGGGACAGTGATATGAAATATTTCATTTGAGGTGCTAATGTATCACTTGTACGCTGATATAGTTGGTGCTAAGAGGTGAGCTAAGCAGCGCTAGCCACGCTTGCGGTGCCTTCCCCGCAGAATTACCAGCTGGGAGTTGCTGCCAACTTTTGTTACCTGTGCTGGACCATGTGCAAGAACCAAAGGTGTGGACAGAGTTGTGTTGCGTTTTGGTGTCGCTCAGCGTTCACCCTCTTCACAGCTGTTCAGGAGCAGGCTCCAGGGCTGCATCTGCTCCTCCATGTTGGAAATGCAGAGTGCAGGCCTGTATTTTGGTTTGGGGTTGGTTTTTGTTTTTGTTTTTTTTTCACCCAGGAAAAGTCCCTTGACTCTATTAAGTCATATTAACCTTGGTGGATTGTCTTTGCTCAGTCTGCTGGGAGCAGGTGGGAGATCAGGCAAACAGGCAGAGGCATCCTGTCCTGCCTGTGGCATCTCCTCCTGGATGCCTGTGGGGCTTGCAGCCCCCTGCCCTCCCACAGGCAAAGGGGCTGCAGACCTGAGCCCCAGTCACTGACACCAAGTGACTTGATTTTTTTCAGTCTTATTACCAAGGCATCCTTTGGCTCTGATGCAGCGAGCCCCAGAGCTGTTTGAAGATTGAATTGCATCTATGGGGTCAACAGGGCTTCATGTCCCTCCTGCAGAATACTCCACATGTATGTCTACCTCGTGCTACTACTGTAGGTAGTAACATCCAAATTTGTTTTCTTTAGTGTGGTATCACCTGATTTGCTTTAGCTCTGTCATTGGTTGCAAACATCATTCTGTAGCTGTACATACTTCATCTGTTGAGATGGAGTGTCACTACCATATTTTTTTGGTCACTTTTGAAACAAGAGTATAGTATTAGCTGAAACTTTTCAGCAGTATGGATTTATGTATTTATGTAAAAGTGTATTTATTTTTCCAATATTGTTATTTAAT
>JANHGN010021426.1:0-13905 GCA_024605025.1 Megaceryle maxima | reverse complement strand
GATGTTTAATGTTAATGTTGAACAGTAGAAATTAAAGACAAGTAGAATGTAATCATAAATTAATTTGTATAACGATTTCTTGAGTCTTTTGCTAAATTAAGATCGTATACTTAGTTTTGGTAACTTCTACTAAAGTTTCTGAAATGGTACTTCAATGTTCCATCTTTTGACTTGCTTTTGCTTGCTTTGTTCTCCAACAGAAGCTGTCATTCTCAATAATTAAACACAGTTAAAAGTGCACGAGTTATGAAGTTTGGATAACTAATTTCTTGCAAGCATTTGATTGGCTTAGCTTCACTCAGGTTTCAGTGAAATTAGTACTATAAAATACATACAAATTAAAACAGAGTCTGAGGAATCCAACCCTCAGTCCACAGGCAAAATTCCACTTGGATTTCATACAGTAAACAAGTGATTTTATCTGTCTGGTTAAATCCAGGTTTTAAAGAGATAATTAAATGAATAAACAGCTTTTGTATGTAAATGATAGCTTTATAACAGGAGACTCGTGAGATACCTTGTCATTATAATATATGTTCAAAGAGGACTAAGAGGAGGTGACACCTTTATTTCCTTGCTTATTTAAGAACATGTATTTAAACACTGCAAAATTGTACACCATGTGATAGACCTGACCTTTTTATTAAAGTAATGCTTTAGAAAACATGCAGACACTGTCACCAGGATACAGAGAATATTTTTTTCTTTCCCTCCGAATGCCTCATGGTATGAACTCAGATCTCCATACACATTCTCAAGTACTGAGAGGAAATCTCACCCTGTTCTCCAGGAAGAGGGAGATGTTCACAGAGAATGTTACCCATCACTTCGCTTAAAACCCGATGCTGAACCCACTTCTCTCGGAGCAGATCTGCTCTTTGCTGTAATCTCTGTGAAATATTATACCCTAATATCCAACTGCATCCTGATACAGTTTATGAATATTGCTGCATTAACTTGTCCTGGGCTTCTCATTCTTTCCAAGTTAGGAAATGGGCACAGATAAGGTAAAACAATTATATCTCACAGAACCCTGTCCTGGTTTAGTTGGTGGGTGAGTCAATTGGACTTCACTGCACTAGGAAACTCATTTGACTCTGACCCATGGAAAATGGATGGGTGGGGTTTGGGAATTTTTTGTCGTGTTGTTGGGGTTTTTTTTTCCAAAAAGTGTTATAACTTTAAGCATAATCTGTTTCATCGGGTACTTATCATTCTTGAGTATCAAAAGTTCTGTTTTCTAATGCAATGGTTGTGTAACTCTTTTTGCCCACAACACGGTGGTGTGTGCTTCCCAGCTCTTTATCAAAGGGGCAGTAATGCTGGTGTCTTGGTCTTGGAAGGCACTTTGATCTAACAAGGAATTGGAATAATTAGAATATTAACTGGCTAAGCTCCAAACTCTGTTATTGTCGATGTGAATTCAGGTTTAGGTTAGGAAAATATTGCTGTATCCCCTTAGCTGGAAGCTGGTGGTACTGGGGGCTTTGCAGAGTTCTTTGGCTGCACACAGGGATGTCGGTAGCAGTGAAGGGGCTCTGGGCTCAGTGGGGAGTGGGAGGACTGCCAGGCCAACAGCCATTTCAGGGTGCTGGCACTCAGGAATTTTAATCTTAAAATTGGTGTCAGTGGAAAGTTCAGGTTATTTGTATTTAATTCTGTCAAAGCCCAAACACAGTGTTTACAAAATGTCTTCCCCATGAAGCTGGCTGAAAATAGGCTGTTCAACAGCAATATTTTCCATGTCATTGTTCTGATAATAGTCTCAGCAAGCAGGATGTCAGCTCTTGCTACGGCAGAAGTGATAACCAGGGGCAGATTTGGTTGCAAGTGTATATAACTCCGCTATTCTCTTCCTCTCTTCTGCAGAAAATGAATTTGCTGTGACAGCAGCATTACTGAGCTGCTCTATGATTTCTTACACATGTTTTGCAGTAACAAAGCCATCCTTGAAAATGGAGTGATATGTACACTGAACTCTCCAGTCACTCAGTGATTCATGTTGATTTTTCTGTCTTTCATTCATACGATGACAGTTTAGGCTCTGGGACTGCGACAGCAAGTCTGTATTTCTCTGTAGTGCCAGGTATTTATCAGAAAGCTAATAAAAACAATCCTACCCCAAGAGCCTGTGGGGGAAGGACAAGTGTTGCTGCAGCAGAGGAAGGCTGCATATATGGTCCTAGCAGCCATAACCCAGGCAGCAGGATGCACTGGGTGGCTTGCTCGCCTTTAGAAAACCAGGTAGAAATAGATGCCTTGGAGAAGATTTAATAAAGTTGATCCAGACCAAAATGAGAACTTTGTAGGCTATGGATATCCCCAGCCATCTGTCTGTAGCTGTCTCTGTCTCAGAGCTGTTTACTGTAAGCTTAGGCTGGCCCACCAAGGCTGCTGTCCCTCTTGGGTTCCTGGCTGTCTCCCCTTTAGGACTGGTCAGACTGATTGACTCCAGGGACAGCTGGTTTGGTGTGCTGATGAAAGGCAAGAAGCTGTCTGCTTTGGTTCCCCAGTCAGAAAAAAGGCCTTTGATAGTGCAGACCTCTTTGCTTTTGTTTAAAAAAGCAAGCCAGACTCCTTCCCTGTACTCCCTGATGTGTGTTACCCAAACAGAGCATCCCACCACCAGTGCCCAGCTTCAGCCACCCTTCAAAATTGCATGTCCTGGGATGACAGCTGGGGTGGGCAGAGCTGTGCCAGCCATTTTACCATCCACCTATTTGCTGCCTTGTGCTCTTCTCAGAGCTCATCTCAGAGGGTAATTGCAGTTGGGGGTTTTCTGTAAAGAGTTTCAACCTGGTGCTTCTTGGGCAGCAGTGATGGATGCCCCTGAAGCTCTTAGCTCAGAGCCACAGGTGGTGGCTCCAAGCTGGTTACAAGTGGGTGAAGTCACTGGTATTCAGCTGCCTGGCGGAGGAATATGACTGTATTCCTCTCTTGCTACTCTAAAATTTCCAATTTTTATTTTCCTTTCTATTTTTGTTTGCCTATCATCACCATCTTTCATTGCCACTAATGTTTCTCAAGTATACCTATAGAGGTATACTTTCAGTATTGGTTTTGCTGTCTCCTGTTTGCTAGCATTGATGCTCCATGAGCAGGAAAACAACCATCGAATCCCATCTGCCACACTGCAGGTGAGGGACCACCCTCGGGCACTGTGTGCTTAATGCGGAGCCTGCACTTAAGTGCTGTGCTGGATCAACTCCTCGCAGCACCAATTTCCTGCAATCTAATGCTCAGCTCTTGCAATCCATGCTTCTCCCTTGCAGCCACATGTTAGTCTTCGCACACGTTGTGATCTGACCTGGTGGTTAAATCTAGCGTCTTTTAGCCTGATGGAGATGTAAAAGGACTGGGCAGCACTGTCATCTCTAACATCCCAAATCCAGTGACCAAATGTTGGGGAAGTGCCAGGGTAATGAGGTGCACAGATGGCCAGTCTCATCTGCTCTCCTTCGATAGCCTCTCTTATTGCCACTGCCAGGACAGACAGGAGCTGGACCAGTGGTTAGACTCGGGCAGGTTATTTTCTTGTATCTTGAAACTCTTCCTTTTCCCCCCATCCCCAGATGATGCATCTTTTCCCAAATTTCTTCAGTGCACCTTTCCACTCAGAGCAGGTAACTCCCATTAGTGTTCACTAATGTTTCTTACCATGTATAGTCCAACCCATGCTTCTGTCCTAACTTACTGTAAAATACTTAACCTTTCTCTTCCCAAAGCAGTGCAGTGGCTGTTTGGCTGCATTTGCTGTGCCTCCATGGTTGCCTTTTTACATGTCTTTTTTTACACATATTCTCAATGAGACAGTCATTTTTTAGACTCTGTACAGCTGGCCTGAACTTGAACAACAATCAGTGCGACTGCTGTTCATATATGACTGGCTTCAGTCCTTGTGTCACGAATGGCTCATCCATAGCTGCTGACTTCCTAAAGTCTGCAGACTTCCTATATGCTTGCATACACAGATGCTTACACTCAGAGGAGTGATAAAGCAATAAATAAAAGTGCAATTGCTGGGAACATTTGCCTCCCAAAGCACTGGCTTGTAGTGCAGTAATTGAATTAAGTGTTAGACTGCAGGAGACACATTAAAGCAGTAACATACTTTCAAGGACAGGCTGTGAAGTTCAGCATCTTCAAGCAGATCCCCAAGCTGGGCGCTAGGAAGCCTGTGTGCAGTTTTGCCCATATTCCAGATTCACACTGTATACCCCAAACTGAAATAATTGCTGTTGCTCCAATCCTAGGGATTGTAGCATTTCAAAATAAGGATGTGTGATGATGAGGGCCACTAAGCATTAAGACATTTACTGGGTTTCTAACTTTCCTAGTGACTGATTTGTGCGGTCATTAAGGAAAAATGAGGTAGTCAGTCTTGTTCCAAAAGCACTTAATGGTCTATTCATGTTTTAATTTTTACTAGCTCACAGGGGAGGTGAGAGAGCCAGCAGCATGGATGAAAATCTGTTTGATGCCCAAGACCGTATGCAGGCTGACAGTATTTGATCCCTGGTGTGTTAAGCCACGATTTTTCTTTATAAAACTGGGCAGCATGAAGCAGCCCAGGGCTCCTACAAAACCTGTTGTGATGCATACCTGTGAAATAGGGCTGAAGTTCCTCAGAGAGCTCTTTACTTTGAGTTTCACTCCATCCAACATGGAGAAATCCTATTCTTGAATGGGACTTCTAAATGGCATTATAATACAACTGCACACTAAAAATATGAAGTGTCAGTTAGTCTAGGCTGCTTGCTGCTTCAATTGCTGCCCTCTTAAAAGTGCCACAGCATGGAAAATAGGCTTCATCAGTGCCTTCCACATCTCAATATACCAGCATCCTTGGGTAGCTCACACATCTCCTCCTAATTTGAGGAAATGGCATCTAAATCTCCCTCCCTGGAGAGACCTTCAGTGGATATTTGGGGCTTTTGCTTGTTTGCTGTTCAAGTTAGTGTGGAGTGGGGCAGAGACACAGCTTTTAAAGTATCTTTGTGTGTTCACAGCCCTGCTGATTTCTGTACCTGATGAAGTCTTTGTACAAGATGTAACAATGGAGCAAGTGAAAGAGGGGGAGAAGGTGCTACTTACTAGGTGGATGCCACAGAAGAAGAAATGCATGGCTTCCCCTGCTGCAGTTACCTGCTTTTCTCCCGTATATCTTGTGAGGTTTCTCAGCTCAGGGAAATTATTGTATTGACTTCAGTGCTCAAGGCCTTAAGTCTTGCGGGAGTTAAAGAGCCCGAGAGCATCTTTTCCTCTGGGTAACCTATGCTGCTGGAGGAATGGGCTTCAGACACACCAGCCTCTTCCCTCTGCTGTGGCAACACATCAAGTTGGACTCTTTTCTTTGAGAGTTTTTTTCACCTGTTATAAGAGATCATCTGGTGCCCCTTGCCAATCTCTGCAGCTTGATTTGCCAATGGGAAAGTGAAGTGGATTTAGTGGATTGTTTTATTTCTCCCTTTTGCAAATAACAACTTGGGAAACCCTGTGCCTTTGCTACAGAGCTGAGAGCAGAGCAGCTGGAGGATGGAGACCCCCCCCATGCACTGCAGAGCCGGTGTGAGACAGCATGGGTGTTCCTTCTCACCCATGCCACAGGCAGGAAGACCCCCTTGGGGACACTAGGGCAAAACCTGCTCTTGTGCACATCAAGGGCTGACCTCCAGCTCTAGGAGGGCTCCTCGGGATGTTTCTACAGGGATTCTGGGCAATGCTCACAAACATCCTTGGGCTACACATTCCAGAATCCCTAATGTTCATGTCTTTTTTTCAATCTTCCCATTTCTCAGGAGAGTCAGAACGGATTAAGCATTTTCAAAAGCCTCTTTGAAACTGCAGTGCAATGCTTTGGTGTGTTTTGGTCAGGTCTCTGGTCCAAGTGCCCTGTCTTGGATATAGAGACCACTCTTCCCTTTTAAATGTACAAAAATCAGATGGATTTTCTGTCCTTGTACCAGGTAAAATCACCATGGCCATGTGTTCTCAGCAGCCGTGTGTATTAAGGCACGACTCCCTTTTACAGTTTTTCTGGAAAGAAAAGCCCAGTTGGGTGAATCCTGTCCCGCACCCAGTGTCCCCACACTGTGGGCAGGGACTTCTCACCATACAGATGCAGCTGAATGTGAGACTGTGCTAAAACAGATTGGTGGAGGAAGCAGGGTTTCAAAGCAGCAAAAATATTTCCTAAACATCATCTAAAGTGCTGCAGCCCCTGGAGAATCTGTAGCATAAACTGCACCCTCGTTTTAAGCCTGTTGCTTGTCTTGGTGAAGCCAAGAAAGTTACCTGCTAAAATAACTTGTTGTGAAGATAATTTAGTTTGGATGTCACAGAGCCTCTCTTGCTGCATAACACACAAAGACTCAGGCTTTTTAAGATATCTAGTAGAGGTTCATCTGGTGAGGAACTATCCAGGCTTTCCTTGGTGGTGTGTCTTCTGCTGTCCTTTGTGCTCAAGAGGCCTCAGAGGTATGGAAGTCATAGGACTGTGATTTCAGCATCTGATAAAAGCAGTGAAAGTTAGAGTAAGAACTGTTGTAGACTAATAGGATGCTGAAATATAACTATAAGGGCATGTTTGGGCTCTGCTCATAGTTGGAGAAGTTTGCTGACATCCAGAAGAACAACCCCTCACAGAAAGGGAGTGTAAAGCATTGTAAGGCTCTGTCGTTTTTCTGTTTTATTTCATCCAGCACATGTTTTGGCTCAGGTTGGTGGAAAGGATGAATGAGGGCTTACTTACAAGCACTTACTTTTCATATGATCCTTAATGTGTGGAAATCTAAACCTACAAGGATTCATTTTAATTTCCTCCAAAAAGTTGCTCCTGGGAGAATCTGATAAAGCCATTTTTAGTGTAATTCTTCCCAGCCCTGCCCTGCTGAGCTATCAGAGCATGCCTATCTTTGGGAATTTGTTTGGTGATCACCACAGCTTGCATTCATTATCTCAAATACCTCCCAGATCGTTGCACAGAGGAGCCTGGAAAAGTGGTCTGACTGCATTTTCTGAAGCTTCACTTTTGAGAGAGAACATCCCCAGGTTCTTGCTGGTGGTTTGCTTTTCTGCTCCATGTTGAGCTGCACCTTCAGTGCCTGAAGTTAACAAGAAGCAGAACCATTTCCTTTCTTCCGGACTTTCTTTTCACCAAGATTTGTTCATTTGTGCCCAGGGCTGTTGAGTTCTTTCCACGCCAGCCTGCCCTTGCTCTCAGCTGGGCAGTGGCACGGCCACACCATGAGCTCCCAGAGCAGAAGAGCAGGTCACAGTCTCCCAGAGAAGGGTCAGAACCTGGACCAAACCGGCCAACGCTGTTGTACAAATTTTTAAGAGTTTTTCGGGTACCTAATTCTGTTTTTCTTCCTGCTACCAGCCCAGTGAATGAAGTAGCAGCCTTTCTGTTTTAGAGGGGTCTTAATGAACAAGATATACCTTCATCTTCCAAAATATCAGAATAGGAAATGCTGCAAGTGTTAGTTTAAAGCAATTTGCACATACTTGGTAAAGCAAAATGATCTTCGTCATTCCTGAGCGCTGAAACAGAAAACAAATTTTTGTGGAAACAAAAACATGAGCTTGCTGTTGTGCTGGAGCAGAGTGAGGCATTTCAGGAGATATTTTGCATCGTGTTCTGACCTTTCTGGAAACAGTTGATATGGAAATATTTTTGTCATATTTATTTAAACTTTTTTCTTGCATTTATTTAAACTAGGCAGTATGTTTATTTGAAAAAAATCAGCAGCATGCCAATCCCCCATTCTTGGCATGTTAACTAATCATGCAATAAACATAAACCCCTTAAATCTGCACTCAAATGCTTTGATCTTAATGCTCTTAGGAAAGTCCTTTTGTTCTTATTCCCCACGTAAAGCACCAGGTGTGACTGTGGTGGTTTTAGGAGATAATAAATAACAAGAAAGGTTTACTAGAGTATTTAGTGTAATGGCTATAGCCCATTTTTTTCAAATAGTATTTCTCTGTTATTTTATGTGCCACAATCATCTTGGATTCTTTTAAGAAACAACACAGTGTGTTTTTCACACCATTCTCCGTGCCTGGCTATCCACCCAGGGGTGCTGTTAGCTGCCCTGCCTCAATCACAGGCTGGAAACAGTGTTTCAGAGCAAAGTTTTTATGCACTTGAGTTGAGGCAGAGGTGAGCTGACCATGGGCGTACCCAAGTGCACATGATCCTCGACTCTAGGAAGCCTGTTAGTGAGAAAGGTCAGTACTGTACCTTGGCTATACCTTCAGTGCTGGATCCAGAGGTGATTAAAACAATTAGAAGTCTTTCTGTAGGCAAAGAGTCTTGGATGAGGCTGCTGTTCCACACTACTTGGAAGTCCATCCCCAGTACTTGGAAGTATTTTCTACAGGGGGTGGGGGATAGGAAAGAAATCAAGCAAGAGAAATATGAAATGAGTGGTTTTGTTTGTGCTATACAAATGTTTTAAAGAAGGCAAGATCAAACCTTACCTCACTACAGCACTGTTACTGATAGATACTGTAAGTGGGCAGCAGCATTTGCAGCAATCACAAATCCTGCTAATGAAATGCAAAGTTTCTCCAGGCTCTGAAATAAATGAGGCTGATGGCAGTATCTAGGTGTATTGCTTCCCTACATCACATGGCGTTGAAGTGAAACCCACTATTAAATTATTTTCTGCATGTGGCCCACATATGCTTAAAATACATGTGATAAATAAAAGTTGGAAATACCTGAGATGAATTAGAAGGCAATTATGAAGTAGGCTCTTCAGAAAAGAAATTTCTAGTCTCTCATACTTGGTTACATTAGATTATTCAACCTCTCTTTTCTGTCAGTGCAAATGAGATCATAACTCACATGCGCATGAAAGCAAACGGGTGGTTTAGATCTAAAAATACACAGCTGCATAACTTTGATTTATATTAAAGACAGACATAGGAATTATTAATTCCAGCAGCTTGGGAATTACATTTAAGTATTAACAAAATTAGGCAAATTATGCCTTAACCTCTGAGTGCACCAAGGTACGCGTGCAGTCTTGTGTTTGATCATGGGATGGAGAGAGAAATGTCAGAATCGGGCTCCATGCCAAAATTAAGCAGTTTGTAGAAGAGGGATAATAATTTTGGAAATAACTAACACCATATTATTTGTGAGATCAAATATTTACCAATCAACTTCAGGTCCTCAGAAACATGCTTGTGTGGTTGCACAATGTGGTTATACATCCTTTAGAATAACCTTATACTTTAGAATAAGTAGTAGATCCAATGTACTTTTTAAATTAAAGAAATCTAATGCACCAGCCTGGGATGTGGGGCAAGAGTTCTGTTTAGCTTTGGCTGTCATGGTAAAGTGGCATCAACCTGCATGGAGAGCACTTACTGAGGAGCACTTGAATTTTTGCCGAAGTGTTGGTGTTGGTGTTTAGGTCAAATGGGCGAAAGTATTAGAAGCTTACAACTGGATTTGGTAGGATTTGACATTTCCTTCTTGCTGCCAATGATCACTGCCTGGGGAGAAATGTAGAGAGAATGAAAGAAAATGAACTTCTGATGAAATTTGAAGGCTTTTAAAAGCAGCATAACATTAACTCAATCTTCTTTATGTTTATACTAAAGAATAAAAGTGACATTTATGAATCTGGGTAGCTCATGAAAGTCTTATTTGAGACCAAGGGACAGATTTTCCTCTGTTTCTCAGTGCAAGGTTCAATGCTGCTTGTTGGATTTTTTGGCCTGTCTTGAAATTGAAGGTGGGCTCAGAAAAACTCAGCAGCAGCCATCCCTGCCACACGCTCATCTGGTTTCCTCACCTCTTATGGAAGAGCATCATTAATGGTCCTTAAATCCCATTGACCGCAAGGGATGTGAGCTACCTTTTGTCAGTCTGTAAGGGTCTTGCAGCAGGAAGAGAGCCTTTTTCAGAACACTGCTTATGCAAACTCAGGCAGCAATGTTTGATCTTATGAGTTACATCCATTTCTCTCCATGCTGGTCTGAACTTCTCCATTTTGGAGCGAGTTACTGCTCTCTTGATGGTGCTCTGTGTGCTTCTTAACACAATAGGGGCCAAATGAGTTGGAAGTAGTGCTGTAATTTAAAATAATCACAGCTGTCAATGCATATGACAATTACTATTTTAATGGTTCTTCCTGAACAGCTACATATATAAATTGTAGGGTTTTAGGTTTCAAATGTATTCATTGACTGGAAAAAGCTTGGGCTTTTCTTTCTTAAGAAATATACTGATGGAGTGGCTTCAAAATGAAGGCAGATGCCTTATCTCTGTGTGTTTGCTGCATTCTGAAAAGAAACACAACATTTTGTATTGAGAGATGGTTGAACTAGTGTGTTTGTGCTCGAGGATTAAGCCAGGATGCTTGTGACATAGCATGTAATGACTTGCATAACATGTAATGAAGAAATTGAAGCTGAGTCTCTAGGTGCATCATGCTGAGTAAGAGGCTTGTTCTACATGAAACTGTCATATTAAATTCTTGTCCTGATTCCAGACCCCTTTGATTCCTAAATCTTTTGGAGGAGACTAATCTGAAATCAAAGTGAAGTTGCTTGGGGTTTGCATGCCAGAAGTGGTCACATTTGAAAAAGTTCAGTGAACCTGCAGAGGGAGGTTGAAATTAGTTGCTTCACTACAAAGCTTGCAGCTAACGTACCTGCTGCTTTGCTTTTTGCTTTGATTCTTAGGGCTCTGCCTTCTTGCCACCTTCTGAGTTGTTTTCAAAATGCATAAATCTTAAGGATGAGCATGTCCTAGTTTCAGTCTATTTATTAAAAAAAAAAAAAAGGGCAACAAAACCAAAACCTAAATCAGACTACACTCATAAAACAAACGTGAGCTGTAATACCAGGGACATGGAAAGTCTGCATTTTTCCCTCCTGCCTTGTACTTTGTACAGTATTTGCCCTTTGTGAAGGTGTATATCACACTTTACTCTCCTGATTTACCAACATTTGACTTCTCTTTGTACCGAGGTAAATGGAAATGGTTCCTTTCAAGTTCTTCTAAGTAGATACTGAGGGCTCCTGCCTTGATCCCTTTAAGATGAGTCTGTTCCTTTGAAACCACTGGAGCAATGCCAGGAATCCAGCCTGTTATCCCTGCTGAATGTCAGCTGCTTTCTCTAATTTGATGTTGGCATTTTGGGGCGCTTTGACCAGGAATATCATGCAATATTAAGTGGAAATGGGAGCATCTCCAGTGGTTAGATTCTGCTCTTCCATATCCCCCTCAAGCTTTGTGTAGGTTGCTGGGTATCTGGGGATGTGTTTTTCATCCAGTTAAAAAAAAATGCCCTGGTTAGCCATGGCCCATGTATAACCATGTAGATGGCCCTGCACAAAAGCTGATCTGTTGTTACTTTATGTTTACAGTGTTCTGTCTCCTGTGGAAGGGGCCAAAAGCACCGCAATGTGTACTGTTTGTCAAAGGAAGGGAGACATGTAGAAGAAGATTATTGCAAGCACCTTGCTAAGCCCAACATGCAAAAGAAATGCAGAGGGGGCAGATGTCCGAAGTGGAAAGCGGGAGATTGGGGACAGGTGAGATGTGTTAAATACACTTTTGCACCCTTGGATATTCTTCCTCTGACAAATTGGTTAGAAGCTGGTTTTCCCATCATTTCTGTCTTACTGAATTTTTCAAGAGTAATAGTTTTGGGACAGATTCTCAGATGGTGTAAAACAGTGTAGCTTCATGGACAGCAGTGGAGCAGCACTGATTTATGTCAGCTGAAAACACGGCAACTTGCATTTAGTGTCTGTTTGAAAGCAAATTCCTTGTGTATTTTAAGTTTCTGCAATAAAAGGCATTAGTATAGAATATTAAAGAAAATCTACTGTTTATTCATGTTTTTAATATCATTACTATTTAACTTCAACGCATCCCAAGCAAAATCTTCCTTAGTTTTGAGAAATCTGAAGTTAATTTTATTATGAGCTGCCTGGGAAAGCCTAAAGAACAATCAGAGTTGTTGATTAAAAATGCTTTTCACTACCTTTTGTTTCTTAACAAGCTCATCACTTGGTTTTGCTTCATTAAAAAGTCAGATGCTGATGCATAGAGCAGAGGCTGCTGGAAATGTGGAAGTGCTTGGAGTTACTAAGCATCTTGCTTGCTGAAAGCATAACTTGAATCCTTGTTTTCCCGAGAATGTCTTTGTCATCACCTTGAATCTACTGCACCACAGTTTTCTTTCTGAACCTCATTTTTTCCCGTCTACCTCATTAGTTTGCTAATCAGCAGAATTATTACAAATCCCAGACTAAATGAACTGTTAACTTGTAAACTATCACTTCTTCTCTTGTGATCTGTCTCCCAAATTAAGGTACAAAACACCAATTCTCACCGTATGCAAGTTCCCTGAAAGATAATCTATTAACATTTCTACAGGCACATATGCAAATGTTAGGACTAGGACAACATACAAACAACATAATGTCGATTATTAAAAAAGACAATAAACCCACTGATGTTCTGTGATCGTTTACAGACTTGGTTTTCTTTTCTTTTTTTAAATCCTTACTTTTGAATTCATAGGATAGGAGTATTTGCCATATAAAATGCTTAAGTTGCATTCACCATAGAGGTTCAGTTACTGACATCTGGGTCCTTTGCCCAAGGTATGACTGGGAGCACCCAGGTAGCCCTGTGAAATGCACAGGACTGCTCCCATATTGGAAATCAAGTCAGTATTACTACCGTTATTACCTCCAGGACCGAAATCTCAATTTTATAAAGGAAGCTAGACTAAAAAGAAATGTGAGGCCATTAGATAGTCTTCTAATATCCCATTTGTACCTTATTTAAAGTGACTGCTCCTGAAAGCAATTTTTTACAGCTAATAATTGTAAATATAGTAATGTAATGGTCTGGTGATTGCATTGAAATACTCTAAATTTAATTGATAAAAGTAAGTGTTTTTAAATTCCCAACATTCCGCCATATGATGGGAGTTAATTTTATGCAAGTAGAGAAAGAAACCCGAGTTAATAGGAGGATAAGGTGATTTATGACCTGAGGTAATCTCTTGTGACTAGGCAATTAAGGAATATTTGTATGCTAATGGTAAGGCTAAGAATAGGCAGCGCATTTCCAGCGATAGCTTCTCAGCCCAGGTCCCTGATGCTGTATGTGCCCAACCAGCCAGCATCTTGCTTGAGGAAAAAATAACTGGGTAGAAATACTCATTCTGCATTATCAAACTAGGCTTTCTAAAGCCACATGAAATGCTCTGACATAGCCTCCTTACATCCTGATCCTCACTCCTGCTGGCACCATTGCTTTGCCTTTGTCTGTCAGAAGTTTGGAGCAGTGGCTGTGGCCGTCCCTGTGAGAGCTGTGTGGGGCTCGCATGGTTTTGCAAAAAGATTTAATGCCTCAGAGCCAAGGTGTATTTAGATGCAGAGCTTCTCGCAGAGACTGTGAAGCCTGCGGGGTTTGGCACTTGGAATACCCAGCAGACAAGGATCTAAATGGGCACGGAAATTCCATGTCACCTTCCCCATCACAAGTTCCACTGTTGAAAATAGGAGCCGTGATCAGTTTGCACTTAGTATCGAAAGAAAAAAAAAAAAAAAAAGCTTTCTGAAGGTCTGTTTGCCTCCAAAAGATAATCCCAAAGCTGAGCTGCTGTGAGCCAGCTGCCTTTTGTCCCGAGTAATCTAGCAAATCTGCGTGAGAAGTAAGACAAGGTTTTCCCATAAAAGCACATCCTCCTTGTAGTCCTGTATACATGAGACCTATTGCATGTGCTATTAGGTTGGGTTTTGTTGATTTTTATTTTTCTTTTCTTTTTTTTTTTTTTTTTTCTTTGGTGGTGGGGGTTGTTTTGCAGGGTGGTTTTTGGTTGGTTGGTTTTTTTTTTGGGGGAAGGAATGATTAAAAAA
>JANHGN010021425.1:0-53531 GCA_024605025.1 Megaceryle maxima | reverse complement strand
CAGGATACGTGGCTATTGATGAAGTGAAAGTTTTAGGCCATCCATGCAGTAAGTACCTATCTGCTATTTTCAAGCCACCTACACACTGCAGGGAAGAGCTGCTGCTCTTTCTGAAAGGGAAAGAGTTGATGGAGTGGATGAGGCTCCTGATGACCCACTACTGAGCCTGCTGGTAGAGGAGATTCCACATATGCTGTCTGGAATGCATAACACAGGCTATAGAGGTTGCCGCAAAATGATATCAATTCTGTAAGATTTCTTTATAAAAGTAAGTGAGGAATAAAGATTTTAAAAATGGAAAACTTTTAGAATACAGATTTCAAGTCATGGGCAAGAAACGTGTCCAGTAACAGCAGCCTCTACATGTACACTCTCGATCAGTTCATGGTGAGTTGGTGGTTGTTTTGAGTATAGACCACTAAGAATAAGTTTATATTTTCTAATATGCTGTTCTGGGGCTTGATACTACTTAACACTGATTTTACACCAGATAAGCAAAACTGTCAAGTTCTAGTCAAAGAAGAATTAAGCCCAGTGGCTTCCAACTATAGACAGGATTGGAACAATCTCCTCATCTAAGCCTGCAAAATATACACTGTCAGGTAGCAAAGTCAGAATAAGAGCACAATGTAAAGCTGATTTTCATTCCATAGTAGAACATTTTCATAGTGCATAACATTTTATCAATTCTACTAGCATTTCACTATTGAAAGGGGGTTTTTTCCTCCCTTTTTTCCCTTTTCTGATGCCAATGATAACTGCATTTGGCTTATTTTATCCCGGCATGATAATTTTGCAGTAATCTTTCATAAATCTCAGCATGTTCTCAGAAAGTAAATGATGGCATAATTTATCACTATTGAAAATGCATTTTGTGCCATGACAGTATAATTAGACATTCTTTTCAGGAGACATATTAAGTATATACCAATGTATTAAAGCTGCTGTGCTGCAGATCCATTTAGTTGATTTATTCCTTGTCTCTGGCTACCTTGCCTTATCATGATACCCACACAATCTTGCATTCTCATTGTAAGGGGGAAAAAAAAAAAAGCTCAGGCAAGGAAGCAACACATTGTAAGAAACAGTATCTGTAGGTTAAGTAATTCAAGTAGGAACAGGATGCAATTTGGCTGCACTTTTGTACCAATTCAGAACACATTAATTATGCAGTGATCAAAATAATTTCACATGCATAATGCTGACCTCATTCACTAGAGGGCAACAAAACCCCAGTTTAAAAAGCCTCCACCTTCTACTTTCAATGACAGAGCACTTTTAATAAGATGCTGTATGGATTTCATTATGAATACCCTATTAATTTTACATAAGTGCAAAGTTACTTCTGAAAAGCCAGTTAGGCTGTTGAATATACATGATCTAGCCTCCCAACAGGTGCCAGGAAGACATTATTTGAGACAAAGCCCCCCCTCCAGCACCAATCAGCGGGTGCGTTCATTTGTTTGAGTACTATTGTTTGACTCGGGTTACACTACTGGGCTCTATTTCATAAAGCCCCCTTGAACGTTGTATTGTTTTTGTAGATCAAAGCATGTGGGCTTAGCTAGAGATCATAAAGCTACCAACGTTCAAGCTACTTAAACTGTAGCAATGAAAATCTCCATCTGACTGGGCTTTGCTTTTGATTGGCATGTTTTGGGGGGCTATTTTCTCTGACTCTTAGCTGCTTCTTATGACGTTACCTTCTCATTTTGACTAAAAAGGATGCATTTTTTCATGCTTAACCAAAATGTAATAGAAAACCTTTGCTTGTAATTTCTAAGGATGTTTGTTAGGAAGTCTGAAAGAGTTGATACTATCTCTGCCAACAGTCTAACAACTAATTAGTTTACTATGGGCCACCACGTTAGCTCTGCTAATTTAATTTTGAAAAGTTCACTCTGCATAATAAAATCTGCTTGCTGCATTTTCTTCTCAAGTTGTAAATAAGAAATAGCTATTACTGTTATGGTCTATTGAGAAAGGGCTTCGTACACTGTGAAAAAATGATTACACAGACACAGACCCAACCAATTGAAAAATAATTATGTGAATTTGTCTTTTGTCCTTAGATGCAAATAATGGCTAATGCAAATAAACTGCCAGAGAAGTATTTTTATGTGTTCTTTATAGCATGAATAAGAATATATTTAACCCATTTTTGATGAATAGCTGAATAATTTTTTTTTCCACCGGTTTTGTTGTAGAAGATGATTATTAGGCCCAGATGCAAACACCCATCTTTTAAAGCAATTGCTCCCAGAAATAAATCCTTGGCCTCTCCTTTAAAGGGGTTCATCCCAAGAGGTGACTAGATACATACAAATGCATTCTTATGTTTCAGAGGCAGTGCAAAGATTAGGAAGGAGGAGGGGGCTCAGAAGGGGAGAGATGTACAAATACATTTTTCTATTACACAGTTGACAGCCCCTTGGGAAAACAAGTCTAAGAAATGTGCAACCTTGAAATGTGTGCATGCTGCAAGGGATATTTTCAATGTGAACCCTGTGTTCTGATTTTCAAAGTCCTTAATCATTTGGCTGTGCTGTGGAAGAGGGGTGTGCTGAAGCTCCTAAACAAACAGAAATGTTTGATTTTGTTTCCTTCTCCTTGCAGGAAGGCAGAGACTGCCATGGCTGCTGCACCATCTTGGCAGCGCACTGCAGCCTACACGTTGCACGCCTAGTTAGCAATATTCTCCTCTCCAAACAGTACAGCATGACATGTCCCCCTTCCCACCAAAGTATTTAACAATTTCCTTTGAAATGCAACTCATTATACAAAAGCAGAACTAAATAAAAAATACTCCAGAGAGAGAACAGATTGCCAGATATAGATTAGATGTGCAGCCTAATCCTTCACAAGCATTAAATATTTAACATAATCACACCACAGGTGACAGGAAGATGTCTGCATTGTTTAATTAGACTTAATTAAACATAAGGAAAATCTAATACTAATTCAGGTCTAGCTTTTAAATTGATTACAAAACTCCCTTTTTGAAGTACTTTTGTATCCAGAGAAATGCATTCTTTCTTTCGGTAGCTGGGGAATCCTTGCCATGCAATGCTCAGACCCCATGAAGAGACGATCTGTTGTGTTCAAACGCCCATGGATGATACTAACTTCACTCTGCTGGGTTAAGGACAAAGCCAAAGGACTTGGCACTTGCAGCATGCTGTAATGCTGTGATTTTTTGGCCATATTTTGTATAAACCATTACGCTCGGGACATCATTTTTTTCTATTACCTCTTTTATGGTCTTACTGTTTACAAGAAAATAGATAGAGCATTTAATTATGAGATGGACTTAATGTTCTATAACAACTCCTGTATGCAATACATTGCCTCTGGAACTCTGCTCACAACTCACATTAATGCGACAAATGCAAAAAAAACCCCAAACAAAACAGTGTAACAGAGAAGATGGTTTGCAATATCCAATGCTATGAATCATTCCCTGATAATATTCCCACGTCTCCCAGTTAAAGTTATGGTTCAGAACTGTATTTAAGCAGAGAGTACAACATATAATGTCAAAGAACCAGAGGAAATTCATGTCACATTACTTTGTCTCCCAATCACCTTATGTAGTGACACTAAGTGGAATGGCCTGATAAGGGTCCAACCTAAAAGGAGCATCCTCATGATTGTATTAGAACCTAAACTATTATTTCCTCTACAATCTAAGAATTAGAAAGCATTAAAGAAATAAAGCCAGAACCTTCCTAGAAATAAAGTAATCAATTCAGTGAGCCCCAGCTCTGCCAGGCAGCCAGGCACTTCACAATCAAAGTCAGTTGCAAAGATCTCCAGACTCATCGCTGCTGTTGTGATATTAGATATGACTGTGGTTCTTTAGATGAAATCATGTATTGATGTGATGTTGTAATATCAGTACTACAGCTTTAAGCTTTTTTTTTTTGAAAGCTCTTTTGTTTACCTGATGCCATGCCTTCTTTCTTTCTCTTCTCTGGCTTCTGAGTCACTGCAACTCATTGTGGAAATGGTATCAGCAGAATTTTGGTTTCCAGTTGTGCATTCTCTGAAGATGAAAAGTGGAGGTACTGTCATTCAGCCTCACTGTGCATCTGCTTAATATGTGCACATCTCACATACATGAAGGAGTGTTTTTTACTAAGCATATTCACGTGTGTGGATTTTTTTATCTGGATCTATGGGACAGGACTTCAAGCCTCTTCTTTAAAAAAATTAGATCCATATTGAAGTGCTTCTCTCAGTTTGGAAGACAGGGGACATCTCTCTCATGAAGCAGCAAAATGCCCCTAAAAGCACTGCAAAAATAAACACCCGTAATGCAGGTAAGTAACACACAAACTCTTGCTTTGGTCACAAACAGCAAAGGGCTATTTTTTGCTGATCTCTAGCAGAAAGAAGTAAAGGCTTTTGGCTTTTCACTATCCTTTGTCATCTGGTGCTAGTGAATCACAGTCATTCTGAGTCCTAATGCATACAGTTGTCTGACATGTTTTTTCTGCTTTGTTAGATAACACAGCTGATGAAAGCAATAACCATATTCACAGTGAAGTATCTTATTCACTATTGTCCCAGTTAAATTAGGGTTTATCTACAGAGAATAATTGGGTAGGCTCTGGAAATTGCCACACTTGCAACAGAGAATAGATAGTAAGCTTACTAGAAATACATTCTAAATGATGGGCAGAAATCAAGGATTATTTCTATTTTAGGCAGGTTTGGGTTTTGTTTTTCTCTCTTCCCCACCCCAGGAACAGGAAAAAAAAAATTGAAACAAAATTGTACAAACAAAGATAAAAATAAAGAATGTCAATAAGAGGGGAAAAAACAGAGGGAAATACTGTAATAGGAGGATACTAACAGAAAGAATGAAAATGAGTGAGCAGCACAATCCTTCTGTATAGAAAGTGTAAGGCATTTTAATTCTAGATACAGGAAAATAAATTTGAGAGTTGAGAACTTTTGACTCAGAGTAACTTGGTAGAAACTGGGAGCATTAGCACATAGCAGAAGGTATTCAGCACTGGAAGGGAGTGGATTAGACCATGGAGGTGATTAATTCCCAGTTACACAAACTCAGCTCAAGGTTGATGTAGTATATATATTTTAGGGCTCTCCTCTATAGAAGGTACATTGATAAACTAGAGACACTACTGAAGAGAGCAATAAAAATGATAAAGTGGACACGTTGCTTGTCCTATGCAGTCAGGTTGAATGAAATGGATATGTGCCGTATGGAAAAGCAGCAACAAAGAGTGGACAGGTTACCAGCATATAAATAACTGAAGGTTAGCAACTGATACTCCAGTGAGAGATTCGTGCATTTTAAGGAGTTGAAATACAAATTCCAGAAGACTGTGATTCAGTAATAGCAGTCTTTAAGGGTCTAAGGCCATCCCACAAAAATCCCCAAAGAAAGATAATCCAGAAATATATCACTAGCATTACTTCCCATGTGTCCTTCCCCCTGGAGGGAAAGGAGAGGCAATGTTCCCCACCAGGAGGAAACCTTGATTAATCCTCTCCTCCCTCAGGCCTTGTAACAGGTCTTATCACTTGTATGATGAGGCAGGTGGGGAACAACCTGCCCATCCCACATATCCCCATGGAGATACGTTCACCGGGCAGCTCTGGTTTTACTGCCATGTGCCTAAAACTCCAAGTGATGTCCACAGGTGAATACAGACAGTAATGTGCCCCTTCATGCAGGCCAGAAACTATAGTCACAGTTTCAGCTCAGTTTTAAGCCAGGAAAGGAAAATGTCAACACGTAACAGAAAAACAACTTTATGCAAATTTCCCTGTTAGCAGTCCAGGAACAGAAGAGAACAAACGGAAGAAATGACTGAGCAGGAGGACTGCCGAGACATTACGTGTACCATGAGCAGTGCTCACAATTCAGATGTGTCTTGTCATTCATGGCTGAAGTCCCAAATATCTCTGATAATGTCCTATTAGATAAGCTTGTGTTACAAAACTTACATAATCACCACATTAATACAATGATTCAACTTTCTGTTTCAGAATACGCCACGATGTTTGCATTTCCAGCATGAAGACGTGTGCAGAGCAAACCAAAGATAAACAGTAACAGATCTCACACATCCTCTTGTAGGTTGGTTTCCACCAGCATGCAGGTTTCAGCTCTACTGCAACCACTCCCTGGAAAACACCTGGAATGCACAGCTTTGTACCAGTTTCAATAGGGAAATATTAATGTTTAAAATATAATGGGTCTGATGTAATCTGATTTCATTAACATTTTATTAACAGCTGTGTCTAGGTTGTCATTTTAATCATTTAAGTATATTTCGCGGGTGGGGTGGGAGGGTTTGAGCCATTCAGGGGAAATGACAATTCAAAGTCAATTCAATCTGGCAGTTTTTGTCAAGCAAAACTCATATACAATTAAAGTTAAAGTGAGCTGGCCATTACCAGGACACAGCATGTGCTGTATAAATGCCTTCTGACAGCATACATTCTTCCTGAACGTCAAACCCATGAAGAATGACATATGCTGGGTCTGTGCTAAATCCCACTGGCATATAACCAAGTGAATATTTATAATAAAACCCCATAGCCTTTCAGACTTTTTATCTGTCAACAAAGACATTTTGAGGAAAAACCCTTAATGCAGTAGCACTTATCACAAAACTCTTATTAACGTGAAAAGATATTTCATCTGTTGATGAACTTTGAACTGCTGAACTTTGTGTTGGCAGCAAAACCACATATAGATCCCCATTCTTCTAATTGCTAAATCATAGACATCTAAACACTTGAAAAAGACCCCTTAGCTTTTGGCTGCAGTTCTGAGACAGCTGTGATGCTCTGATGCCTTCCAGTAGAAGGCAACGATGTGCAAACACACCAGACACTAGTGCAGAGAAGCTGCTTCTTGCTGTCATAAGATGCCAACTTGAGCAGCTGTGTTTTAAACCACTACTCTATGTGAGGCATGGTCCCGAGTAGAAGAGGAGAAAGTGAGCAACGTTTCACTTCTTCGGGGGCACTCCAGGTAGTTACTAGATATATAATTTGCAAATGAATGACAGAATTTATCAACATCATGGTTGCAAATAAAATCCAACAGAAAATCCTCTAAGACACAACATACTTCAGTACTACTTCATACTTCTTAAACTACCTCCAGTTATTCTGAAACTCCTAAGCTTTCAGCATTTCTCAACACAATCATTTCTGGATCACAGAGAGAAAAATGTGTACATACTATACAGCCCTGTAATAGATTCTGGCATATTTTAAAGACTGAAAGATTTGAGGACTTAGAGGCTGGACCTGATGATCTTGGAGGTCTATTCCAGCCTCAGAAATTCTCTGATTCTGAGAGAAACAACCCTCTGTCTGTCCCCCCACCTCCAGAAGATAGCAATACACAACCAGAACTATAAAATACAATTAAATACAGTTTATCTCTTCCATGACATATGTATTACATATACTGACTTGGAGGAAGTTTACAATAATAATTTCCCCTTCTGTAATATGATATTTATTTAAAGCACTTGAAAACAGAAAATAGCTCCCAACATTCATGCTCCAAGCCTGAGTCCTCATTTCTCTTTACATTTCAGCCTTAGTTGTAATTCTTATCCTGGTTTATTCAAGAGCAAGCACTCCATCTCCCACATAAATTCATCTGGATTTCCAAGAAACATACATGCCAGCTGAATTTGACAGTAATAAGTAAACTGTGGGTTCAGTGAGAGGTTTCTGCTACCACAGTGACTTAGTTTAAGACTTAAATTGCAGAGCAATAAACTAATATTACAAAATACAGGCATCTCAGAGGCATTTGTTCAGGTAAACCTAAACAAATAGGTACTTTGATTTTTGTACTTATGAGAACAGATTTTTCTAGTTCTTCCCCTGCTTATAGATCAGAACGAATTCCAAAGAGCCAAGTGCTCCCTTTAGACACTTGAGTGCTCAAATCACATCACCTGCATATGATTTACTGAGCTTTGCAAACAGTCAGAGGACTCTGAGTCAAGCGATTCTGACCTGCATCCACCCAGTGAGTCAATGGACGTTGTTACTGCTGCATCAGTCTTATTAAGCTTAATAGAGCTTTGCTGCTCAATACACCTTCTAACAAGTACCACCACATATTAGTGGGATGTTGCCAACACTGTACACTGTCAAATTAACACTGTTAAACACAAGGACTTTGTTTACAGTGTGAAAATAAGCTGCTGTTGAACAAATGAGTTGGTAAACATTTGCAAGGCTGGGGAAAGACTACACATCTAAAGCTGGGCTGATGCATTCCTTTCTCCTTTAAGAAAAACTAGCACAAAATTATTCCAATGCAGTCACTTGAAGTGACTTTTCACAGTTAGTTTTCTTCATGAAACTAAGTGAACTTGAGTAAAGTGCCAGAAGGAGCACTGTGTTCTGAAAATATTTAACTTGAAAGCAAAGATGCTTTCTGTTTAGATAATGGGCTCATTGAACAGACATCCAGATAACACATTTACATGAAGACTGGACTGAATATAGCACAGCAAAAAGAAGAGACAGAGCTTCATTACCCTCAGAAGGAAGGTTTGGCTCCTTAACATCTCCTTCACATCAAATCCTCAACAATGGTCCTCTGTGATGCCACCAAGAAAGCCTCACCTCATATCCCCAACAGGTATCAAAACCCTCCAAAGCAACCAGATGTGAAGGGATTGTAAGGCTTTGCCATGAGCACACTGACGCAGACAGAGATAGGAGTGAGAGAAGTGGTGGGAAGCTTTGTGCAGCCCCATTCTTCAGCACAGCTTTGTGGCATCTTGGTACTTTCTCAAAGCACTACTTTTGTTAGGTTCTTATTCAAAGCAGTTTTCTATTGTGACTTCATTTAAGTCAATGGGACTTAAAGGAGCAAAGGAAAATGAATATGTAGGAGCTGTATTTTTAGCAGGCTGAACTCAGACTTTCTTTAGCCAAGACAATTTTGAAATTCACCCCCCATGAGAGACTGTCCACGTGAGATGTTATTTCAAGGAAGGAAAAGAATCCTTGTCATGTCCTGAGCTTACTGACAAAATGTATCCTGCAAAGACTGCATCTGGAATCAGAGCTACAAAAGAGGTAAAAACCCAGAAATATACATACTTAATATAAGGCTTCATGGAACTATTGCAAAACATGCCATTTATCCCCACTATGCCACTAAAACTGCATTTAATTTAGTGCCAGTCTTACTCCTGACCTGGAGTTTCTTCTGCTATTGACTGACTTTGACAAACATCCCATCACATTTTTGAAAAGCCAAGGCTGATATTGCTGTACTGTGCTTCCTGCCGTGAGCAGCACTTTAGCATTATTGATACCCTAGTGCACTATTTCTCATGAATGTGCAATTGAAAGCCCACATACATGCAGGTATTTTTCTTTGTACAGATCAAATACAGAAAAAAAATGAACATCAAGCTATTTGCATTGACTGAATCAATCATCTTGGCTATACCAGAGCAGAGACTTTCTTGCTGCCATCAGAAAAATGAATATGGCCACGTGAGACACCAGAGCTCCCTTTTCGGCAGGGAAGGCAAGCGACCGATACACAGCAAAATGCAGGGGCTAATCTGAGGTCACAGAATGTGCTGCTCCTCTCACTCACTCAAAGTACTAATACTCATTTACAATCGGCTCCTTTGGCAAGAAGGAAACATTGAGATGCTCATTAAACTTCAGGCCCCTGCCTGCTCAAGGACCTTGTCCCAGCTGATGATGAGCTGGCCATTTCTTAAGACGACAATATTTTCAGTTCTTCCAGCTGTACTGTGTGCAGTAGAGAACTAAAGTTTGCCCAGTAAACCATAAGTGGAAATTAGAGAAAGCCTTCGTCTGCAGAAAATGAACTTTCACAGAAAATGAACTTTCACAGACTCTTCGGTTGCTTTCATCACTTTGATGTCTCCATTTTGTTCTATGCACTCTCTCAAAGGCCAGCCTGCTTTCTGTCAACTGATTTGTCTGTCAAGGCTGTTTTCTACTGAGCGTACAGCCAGCAATCCTAGACTCCTTGGATCTATACATTGTCAGGACCAGACAAATCAGTTCAGAATCAGAGTTGCACGCTCAGTGAGAAGTGTGGTTACCCCAACTCTACACATTTACAGTGGCATGCACATAGAGTAGAAGTTTATTCATACAGCTGATAGACACATATGGAAATATGGACAGGGAAACTGAGAAAAGTATCTGGAAAAGACAGATACAAACTTGATTTGTACAGGTCTATTTTGGGAATCATAAGGTGAGGACCGTGGCATCCAATTTATTTATAGTCAATAACTTACTGATATTTGTGTGTATGGAATACCATTAATACAAATCAGCTCATAATATTTTGGTAGCGATATCAGTCTAATTTGAATTTTATATTGCACAGTAGTATTGAATGCTAGACTTGATTTTTTTAAAGTAATTAATGAGCTAAGCTACCTGAGAGAAAAACAAAATGATGATTATAATTAGAAGTGTTCCATGGCTGCTACCAACTGTTTAGATGTACTTACAGGTAGCATTTCTAATTAAAACCCTCTTGATGCTTAGACGTCTCTCTGTTCATTCCTTATTAAAAAAGTGAGGGGTTTTTGCATTAAGGAATCCCTTAATAGAAAAAGTTACCTGTAATTACATTCTCTCAGCTATTTGTGGTGAGCAGTTCCTATGAGAAAATGAGCTGCAGGTGTATCAGTGTAAGAAGTGCTGGCATCGAATCCACTTGTTTGGAGTATTCCACCTGGGAAAAAACTTCAGATTTAGGCTAGGATTTTCAAAGGAGCCTGAAGGGATTTAGGAGGATTTCAGGGAAAACTGGGTGCCTAACTTGCTGAGGGCCCTATGAAAATTGCATTATTTGGGGGACAGGTGTAAAAAATAAGTCACCCTAAGTTACTCTGCTTGGAACTGTGTAAAATCACAGTAAGTGATTTCTTAAAATGAGTCTAGGTCATGTGAATGACAAATATAGGCTTTGCAATGAATGAATTTGATCAATGTTTTCCCAGTCAAAATACATTTCAAGCCACTGCTTTCAAACAAAAATTTCAGTCATTCATGAAAATTAAATCTGTAATGCTGCAGCAGAGCTCAGTTAGATTATTTACCATCCAGAAAACTCCCCTATTCAAATTTCTAGTATAAGCTTAAATACTCTATACAGGGGAAAAAACCAGCCCCCCCAACCCAGGTGTAACTAGATTTGCCAAATTTCATGGCTGGCAGGGAAAATGTCAGTTATTCCAAGGAGAATTCTTTCTGCTAATGCCCTAACAAGACTGCACTGCACGTCTTCTCCCATACTGAGGCCCGTGGCCCTTAGATATGGATGTTGTCACTGGTGCTCACATTACTGATGCAGTTATTTTTATGATTCTGAAGCTCGTTAACTTGCAAACGTAAACTGAACTAATGGAGTAGCCCTTCTGCAGATGCAAACTGTCACACCTTTACTGACTTCGCTAAACTGATGCTAGTTTGTATCACATGAGTCTCACCACGTAACTTGCATTGTTACCCTCTGTGGGCAGTAGCTGTAATGGTAATAAGCTCTAGCCATAGTAAATTCTGCCTCCCACTTTACATCACTGCCAAAAGGTGAAGAGGAAGGTGAAATAAGGTATAATTAAGTCTGGAACTGTATGTTTTAAAGAGGTATAGCAGCTTCAGAAGACCTGAGGAGCTGGGAGATAATCTGTTTCCCCACCAAAATCCCCTTCCTGGCCCAGAATTTGGCTCGAAGTACAAAGGACACAAATCCAGCCTTCCCTCTTTCTCTGGATTCTACTTTTATAAGACAGGGAATTTGTACACATTTACTGTGTTCAATCCCTTCATGATCATTAGCTATGAAGCTTTTTAAAAAAAAAATATTTTGAGGAAACATCTTAAAAGGCTCTTGGAACAACAGACGCGACTTTGAAGATGAGTCACGGAGTGCAGGATGTGCGCTCCTCTCTCCCAAACCATCAGGAACTTTGTAGCCAGAAAAAATAATATCACAGCGTGAAGGGAGGGAACCTGTTTGCTTTGATAGTAGATGTCTTGCTGTCCATAGTTTGCACATTGGATGGTGTTGGGACAGGATCACATGAAATGGAGTGCCAGAAAAGTCAAAGTTAGAGAGAAGGGTAGGAAAAAAGGAAAAGAAACAGGTGAAAAAAACTCCACAATATTGCACACTTTGGAGGGACAGGCTTGTGGAAAAGAACAATGAGTGAATAAAGCCACCCTGCTAAGTTTAAAGTGCTCTTTTGATATGAAGTATGCCACTTTCTCCTGCAGGAAAAATGAGGAAAGACACAGCTCTGATGATTTCTCACTGATTTAGAGGGGTGGGCTTGCAGCTTAATTATCATTAGTTTTGTTTTTCTTCATAATTTACAGCATGTCAAAACTGTTCTCAGCCACAACCATGAATTCAGGAGCTTGTCTGCTTTGATCCACGTCAGTATAACCAAGAAGAACAACTACCTAGACTACTTTTTTTATTAATTCATCTAAAATGTTATGCTTGCTGCTAGAATAGATGTAGAATGATGTAGACAGGTGCTTAGATTTATGTTCTTATTGACCATTTTTGACCTGGATTTGGCTGGTGAAATTGCAATATTCATAATGTGAAGGCCATGGCCTGATTTCTGAGATTCTCTCTCTTTTCAGTCGCAGGCAGTTTGCTTCCTTATTAATCTGGATTGTGACAACACTCGGCTTGCAAAGAGTTGCTGGCCACCTAAATGCTTGGACACACAGAACAGGGTACTCACCCTCTTCTGGGCACAGGCATCCAGTGATGGATGACTCTCTAGTGTGACCGGCAAAAGGCTGGAGTTAAAAATCAAGGCTAATAAGGAAATATATTTATTATGCATATATTAAATCAGTTAAGCAAATCTGATGTGAAAAAAACTTCAAGCTGCTTCATTTAAAATAAACTGGTGTGCAAAATGCAATATGGTCTCCCTGTCACTTACATACTGTGCAATACATGCCCTTTAGAGAAATTAATCAGCCATGCATGACATTTATCTACTGATGTGCATATCATAACATCATGATGCAGGTAAGGTAACTTTTCATTAAACAGAAGTAAAATCTCATGCACAGCTGGTGAGTCAATGAAACAGGTACTCGTGATGTCCTGCTATTTAACACCCATCAGCTTCTGGCTCTGAATGAGCTGTACAGCATCTTACATCACTCTATACGGTCGTATCAAAGTGTTGCACTATGTGTAACAACAGAACTGATCTTTGGTCTACACATGCCTCTTCACTCCTTGATCTCAAGTTGATGGCTTAAAATGCAGGAGTGATGCAGGTAACTTAACTTGATAGAAAAAGGGAGAAACATCTCTAGGCTGCAAAGGCGGAAGTAAATCTTTTGCAAATCCCAAGATTATGTTAGATGCCCATTAGGATATATAGGTGTAGATTCAGCATTAGAAGGGAGACTAAAGGGGAATGTCTACTTCTGGGTCTGATTAGGATAGAGAGAAACTTTCCTGTTTTGGTCATGTAAATGAAAACTTCACAAACACCTACATGTACCGGAGATAAATGTGGGGTAATCATCTGCTACAGCTTTTTATATTCTGTTCCTTTCCTGCTTGCTGATGAAATAAAAAATAAAAAATAAAAATAAAGGAAGGAGATCTGAGCCACAAAGTGAGAGCTCAGTTCCAAAGCTTTCTCAAGCACAAGGATTCGGCCTGGCTTGTTACACAGGCTAAAAGTCATGATATTTGAATGGACTTTCCAAGGTTAAAAGATGTTAGGTTTCAGACCAATCTTTAGTAAAAAAAAGTTTCAAAGGCATGGAGGGCGGTTATGGAATAGCAGAGTAGTGGGTGAAGAAGCAGCTGCTATATTATGTACTATTATGTTGCCAGCTGCTCTATCTTACCCTACACCTTTTCTCTTGAATCAGCTTACTATCCAAGGCTGTGTGAGAGCAGTGGCAAAGAGCACAATGGCAGCTGCAACTGCGGGTGCCAATGAACTACCAGAATTTCACTCCTCACTTCACAGAGAGCACTGGACTACTCATGCATAGAAGTCTCTATGAAATTGAATTCTATTCTGAAATTCACTACATAAAAAAGAGATTTGTTTCTCATTCCCCCACATCACAGTCTTATCTCCGCTGAGCATGAAATCCAGAGAAGGATGCTGCCTTATTCAGACCAAAATGACAACAAATTATACTTATGTTGTCATTGGGATAGTCATACTGATTCTAACAGAAAAATAGTCTTAGTTCTAGGACTAGGGATAGGGAACAGTTCTAGGGAACATGCTCTTTTTTGCAAGCAGCTAGGTTTAAATCCAGGTCTGCAACATGAAAGCAACACCAAATATAAAATGCATTCTGCCTCCCGTGGATGCATCAGCACACAGGTAACACCTGCTCCTCGATCTGAATTTCACAACACCTTTGAGTTTAGAAAATCACGCCACAAAAGACAACCTAAATCTAGAGTTATTAAAATATACCATAGAAATACAGTTCTCTGGAGTATGTCATTCAGTTTAGCAACAATAAAACAAACCCCAAACATTCTGGAGAAATGCTACCCATAATTGAAGGTAGTAAAGCAAGCTTATTACTCTGATAACCTGGGTGCAAGGCCAAGGTAAAAACCAGTTCATTTTTTTTCTGTTCTTCTGAACCAGCTGACATTCAGGGTGTGATTTTCACGAGTGGACCCAAAGTCTGCAAGAGAAACTTTCCTTTCAAATTATTTTTCAACTGAGGCAGCACTGAATTACATCTTCCATGAGCCCATACAGCCGTGTTAATAACAGAATTCACTGTAAACTCCCTACACTGCTCATTTCCTAGACAGCTCTTTTAAGTGAGTATCAAGCAGCAACCAAAAAGGAGCATAGACTTATTTTGTATTGCAGCTAACGAAACCTAGAAACTATGCACCATGATGGAAAGTGGATTTCTAAGAAAAGCTCTTGGAGAGTGAATGAGGCATACACCAGTCAGCCATGATGACAATACCCTCCAGAAGAGATATCACATCCAGTCACTGAACACTTAGAGACAAGACTTTAAAGACAAACCATTCACATGCCATTTTTGTAAGGAAGGTGGAGTAGGATTTAAAATAGTTAAATATTCAGTAACAGAACAAAGCATTTGTTTGTCATCAACTGCATGACAGCTGCTGTCATGGGCATTGGTGAGCTTTGCCAAAAATTCCCACAGTAAGGCAGTGAGACGTTACTTTCGTCATGGGAAAATTTTGCAGTGGGCAGTTTTCCTTGGTTTGGTAATGTTTGCCTGATGTTGTCCACAAAATTAAATACAGGCAAAAAAATTCATAGTCTGTGTACATATAACTGTAAGATTTGCACACTTAGTCAAGCAGCCATAGATCCCAGGGTTCTTTCTATGCAGAAATGAAAGTGTGAATAACTTCCCAAGAGAAGAATGCCACAGCTGGAACAGTAGCCAGACAAGTCTTATTGCCAGAAGTAATACTCCTTGGTTAGACTAAATGGGAGGAAAGGGATGCTTCTGGGATATTCCTTCTTCAGGTTAGATTCATAGGCCTTGAACCTTTCTTTCTTTTTTTTCTTCTTCTTTTTTTTTTTTCCTAAATACCAGTAAAACTAATCCGAGGTGGTAGCATTCCCTACGTATTCTGCCAAGCGTCATCCCCTAAAATTTCAGTTTATGCATGACCAATAAAAACTTGTTAGAGTTTGGCACCTAAAATCTCTGCTAATTCATTCTGTGCTGGCTTTGCTCAATGCAGCAAGATGCAAAGGACTTTTGCTCTTTCCTTGTCCTGGCTGCCAGGGGCTGCAGCAGTAGGAAACGTTAGATCTGAGAGAAAAAGTCCCTCTGGCAGAACCTGAGCAGCAGAGGGAGAGGAAGGAAATAGCTGCAGTGAAATTCTCAGGGACAGGGAGCAGAGAGAGATTAGGACCCCAGGGGAAAAGGATAGGTTCTGACGTTGATTCCACTGAATAATCATTCAGTAGAGCTCTGCAAGCTATTTGGAAACAGGACCTAAATATAAAATAATACAGCAGTCTGGAACTGAAGAATATGGTTTCAAATAGCATTTGTAACCACACTGGAGTAGATATTTTTCATAATAGAGTGCAGCACAGATCTGCTGTATATGGGAGCTCTGGGTAAGATAAGTAACATTTCCAAAGGATCCAGTAAGACTTTCATGAATGCCATTTTATCGCTATCATCATCTGTATTGGTTCCCAAAAGCCGCGGCCATAGATCACAATCCCAAAGTGCAAAGCCTTGCACAAAAGCCCCATGACAAACCTGTGTCTATGCCTCACACAGCTTACAACCTCAGCTGCAGATAAATTCCTTTCCTCAGCTCTAATCTGTTTTGCAGACATTTTTACAGTACCATGACAAAGAGATACAAGGAACTTTCTGCAACAATACCAAGAGTTACGCAAGCGTGGTCCAGTGACACTGTAAAAGGTTCAGATTATGACCCGATTGCACAATGCAGCATAAACATAAAAATCACAGAAGCTACAGAGGGGGCAGGTTATACCCAGCACATCCATCAGCAGCAGAAGCCAGAACAAGGAGATTACCAGCAACAGCAGCATATATTGTAACATATCTCTCCTTTTTTGTCACTAAGCCATGGGAAGCATTTGCTGTGGAATTATTCTTACATCTCTTCTGTTGATAAGCTACTTAGCAAGGTAGAGTTGTAGGTAATCTGAGTAGTGCATGAGAAATGGGATGTGCTATTTCACTATGCCACTGTTGGATACTTGGTTGCCTCTTTGCAGGCACTGTTTGGGAATTGCAGCTGCTATCTCACAGTTAAATCCTTTTGCCCGTAAACAGGTCAAAAGAAGGCCTCGAATGTAGAAGCATCTCCTGAAAAGAAGAAGGATAACACATTTTCTCTTAGTTTGCATCTGAGAGCAAGGGAAGGAATTTGGTATCTTTAAACAAATTCCTTCTGAACTGCACAATGAAGCAATAAGATTCTGCTGTGCTCATGTTTGATAAATGATTTGTTAATGCGATTGACTCCCCTCTGTAAAATGTATTTCTAAAGAAGAAACTTCAGGTGAACACCCCAGGCACTGTTCCGGTGGCCACATGACAGACATTCCACAGCATAGCCAGTATCCTGCAATTATTTTCTACTGTAAATCTTTTGATAGTCTACAATAACTCAATCAGAGGTTTTCAACCACGAAGTTTATAATTTCAAGGTTTTCCCCTCCTCTAATCAGCAGTTTTATAACCTACTGATCTTCCTTCAAAGAGAGCTGGTGATGATCAGTGTTTATTCCAAACCATTTAAGAAGGCAGCTGTTTATTAAAGTGCCAACAGCTATGATTGATTTCTGATGCTCCTGAGTGCATCTGTTTTCTAGTTAATGACATCATTGCAAGCAAACAGATATTGCAAGCTGGGGCTCTAATGGAGAACTAAAGCAGCCATGCCTTCTCTATAAAAAAGAAATCTATTTTGCTCAGAAAAAAATATATTAATATGTCAAATGTTCAAGTTACATTCATGCCAGTTGGCATTCTTATATGCAACTGGCATTTCCTCAAAAAGAATCTGTGGGTTAACTGTTTATATTAAAATCTCTGAAGAGGACATCTGTTAGTTGAGATTCCAAAAGTGGTGACTGATTTATGATCTAATAAAACACATCTGTACAGGGAAAAAAAGGACTGAACTATAGTGAAACTAACATCTGTCAGCAGACACATACAGACCACGATAGCAAATGAAATATTGAAGTATTTTGGATTGGGAGGGTTCCCCTTAATTCTCCCCTTTTTGTGGTGCTTTAGGTAAGGACTAAAAATGAGTATACTCCAAGGTGCACTGAAACTTGCAAAAGTAATAGCATTCTAAACCTCATTTCTTCAGACCAAATTCCCATCTGATGCAAACTAACTCACTTTTTACTGGTTTTACCTTCTCCTGCCTCCTCATGAATGCACTGCAGACCATAGCATTGCCTACAAAGCACTGATGTTATCTCCTTTTAAGTCTCTTTTTTTTTAATATAACTTTATTTTTATTACAGAAAAATATAAAGAGCTTACCTAACCATTTCCTTGCAATTCCTAAGTGCTAAGAGCACTGCCTGCCTGCCTGCCTACTCCTGGAATTCTTCAAGGAGATGATTTCTATTTTGTAACAAATAGGATTCGATGTGCTCAAAGAACAAGACCATGACTCAGGAACCCCAAATTGTGAAGCACCCTCCATAAGCAGAGCTTTAGCTGTTTCTCTGTGAGGGTGAATCATTCAAGAGCTAGAGTATAGAGCTCCCACTTGAATGGGGTTCCGCCTCCTGCTGCCACTTGCCTTGGTGCTGACCCAGCTCAACCTCCTGGTGTCCCTTACACGTCTATCTCTTCAGCGTATGCTGCTTTCGGTGCACATGCATTTGACCTGACTCTGCAATGCTGTGCACTGGTGAGAGAATTGAGCAAGAGGCACCAGATCTTTAAAAAGTAGCCACTGAGAATTCTGCACACTTGAAAAATTATTCAAAAAAATACCAGAAGTAGTAAAATCACAGTTTGAGGCCTGAAATAAAGCCTTCAAATTTCTTGGCTTTTGAGTCCTTTTCTCCTCTTCCGTGGCTCTTGACCCAAGTAACAGCAGCTTCTGAAATTTAGAAACCTTATTCATAGCACTGCCTGCTATCTCCTGTTTATTTCATTGTCTGTGCTTTTCTTCCCACCCTCATTCTTCCACATGAGCACTGGGGAACATCACTGTTCTTGTTACAGAAAGCAGGAGATGACTTATTCAAAGCCTAATGAGTCTCCTCATTCAGGTTTAAATCTTTAACTTTGAGACTAAACGTAACCCTACCCAGCCAGTTTTCATCCTTTTCATTTTCTAACTTTTTCTCATATATTAAATCCACATTTCATATCCTTTGCTAGCTTCACTCATAAATTCAATCCAACTACAAATAAAGTGTGTCATTCCCATTTCCCCTTATCTTCTTGCATCTTGAAATAATTAGTAAAGCATATTAGAAACAGCAGAAGGCACCGGCAAGTCCCTTGACTGCACTAAGCTATCCACAGCAAAGCGTGGCAGTGTTAGTTCTGGTTGAGATTGTAAATCCCCTCATCTTTACCTAAAGGGGGTCACAGCACAGTCTGATCCAAAGCTGGCAGAAGGACCAGACACCTATGGGCACCAGAGAGCTCAAAATCCGGTCTCGCTCTTGTTGTCTGTAACAGTTTGAAATCTGCAGACACCTTAACTTGTCTCATCGATGGCTCCACACAACCGTTTGCTAGAAGGATAGGAAAGCCCCATTTGTTTCAGAGGCAGATTCTGTGTAGTATTATTAATATTAAATGTAACCTGCTAATACATAAATCCCATCACGCACCTCAGAATAAAATGTTTCCATGTGGTCCATAGACCTGGCATTTTTAAGCCTGACTACTTGTTTTAGTTTTCAAATAGGGAAATAAGCGTAAGGAATTGCCTGAGAAATCTCACCCTCTGTCTTCAGTGAATTTTGAGACCTGAAATATCCTTTCCTGTGATTACAATGGAGATAGTAAAAATAGAGGGAAAATAATTATTTTGCAGTAGGTTTTGATAACTCATATCAAAATTGGTGTACTCATTTTGCAATGTTTGATACCGTTTCATTATATTAATTAGACAACATATTCAATAACGAAAACAAGCTCCTTACAGCTTTGGCATAAGCAAAAAATTAAGAGATGCTTTCTCAGTATTTTTTTTAGTATTTTTTTTTTAATTTGTTCTTCATGAAACTTAGGGGAGAAATTATAAACCTTGACCTTTTCTGCAACAGCTTCATGCATTATGCTGCCCTTACTCCATGGGTAAGTGCTTTCCTAAGCAACCCTGATGCTGAATTTGATATCCTAAACATTTTCATTAAACTCATTTTTTTGGGCATGCATTATCACTTCAGGTAGCCAAGCAGCAAGTGAACTTCCCGCTGTGATTATACACAGCAAGCCATCCAGTGTATTCAGGATACGCGCAGCAATTATGCAAACCAAGCCGCATCGAGGCAGACCCTTCTTAAAGGTGGTTTGGAGGAAAACATATCGAACAAGTTATGACTGGGGAATTATCTAGCAGCAGAAACACTAATAGCACTAAAGCTGATTAGAACATTTGAGAAATTATATTGACAAGTTTTTAAATCTTGCCATTTCACTGCCATGCCTTTCCAAGAAACCTGGTTTACGGGTAACGTGCACACAGAGTAAGATGTTGCTACAGGTAAGTGCATCTGCACGGGAAGCTTCTGCAAAACAGGTGACAGGCACTGCATTTACACAGGGGTTTGCCCAATGATAATCAACAGACTTAAAATACCAGACAGGCAGAAATTACTTCAGGGGACTGCAGGGGACTAAGCTATAGGAAATCATGTCCCATTAATTTTGCTGCTCAGAGAACAATTTAGGGTTTTCATTTAATTTTTGTCTCATTCTCAGATGACATATGGCTATGGTTTCTAAATATAGCCTGCATTCAAACACTGACTGTATAAAGAGAAAACATTCCCGTTATTTCAAGGCTTTAGTGTGGACAATAATTTTGCTGCCAAGTTTACTCTGATTTTGAGGTGGGGAATTGCCAACTGTCTTTAAGCAGCTGACCAGGGTATTCAACAGATGCATTCAGCCCTAGCACATTGTATGCTTTCAATACTGTGACTTGCATAAGAGAGTAAGAAAGATTACATTACTTCTGCAGCTATCAAATTAGTAATAGGTTGGGTTTTGGTTTGGTTTTTTTGTGTGTGTGTGTTTTGGTTTTGGGTTTTTTTTGGCTGTTGTTTTGTTTTGTTTAAATTCCTAGTAACGAGAACATACAAGTTCAAGACAAGAAGAAAAGAGTGCAACAAGGTAAATGTATTAGTCTGATCCCTAAAGCACCCAGCACCATATGCACATGTTTGTGAGGGATTCTGCTTCAGTGAACAACTCGAACAACACATAATTTCTCTGATCCTGTTTGATCCCAGGAGAAACACTTGCAGGTCGCTGCTTAAATGAGGAGAAAATTGATTATAAATCAACTTAATTTTCAAATGTATTAATCCAAAGAGAACCCAATTTTGTGTGAAATGATAGCATTTAGAAAGGAGTATAAGAAAATCTCAGCAACAAAACCCCTTGGCTTTAATCTTAGCTAGCATCCAAATTTTAAACTAAAATGATAGTGTCTCTCATTTTTCAGGTCTCCAAATTTCAGCAGTGATATGGAGCGTGAAGGCATAATTAATCATAAACAAATTGTTTACATTTTTTGTAAATGTAAGATGGAATATTGGATCCCCCCCTTTCTTGCCTAGTTTTGAAAGCACAGGCTATCAAGAATAGCTGTTACTTGCAATTTCTGAGGCTTTATATATCTTCTGCAAGAAAATGGTTTTAAATCTGAGCAAGGTGGCATTAATGCCACAGCTTTTAACTGGCATGAATAAAGGTTTGAACTTAATGACATGCCACATTTTTCTATCTGTTCTGCCATGTACCTGCTGAATGAAAAACGAACTTGCAGTTGTGCCCTGCACTGATACGCAGGGATACTCACCCCCCACTCCTCCTCAAGGAACTTGATAATAGTTGTACCTCTAAAAGGTTTTTGTTTACATCACAAAACTACTGCACAACACATCACAATCAAGCTGTGTTCAAAAGAAAATGAGCTGCTTTGATATGTCTACAGAGCTTCTCCTTTTGCTTCCTTTCTGTGGCTTAAATTGAGAAGAAGTTCAAGTTTTCCGACTCAGATCCTACATTTGTGCATTCAGTTATTGATAGAATTTTTCACAAGAAGAATTCACTGAGGGGGCTAATCCTGCAAAGCGCTAGCTCTAGTGAAGTGGAGAAAGCTTGCCAGAGATGCTCAGCGTCTCACAGACTATACTCCAACTGACAGCACAAGAACAAAATGACTTCAAGGTCAGAGAAATGCAGAGAACTTAAATCTCTGCGTGTTTCAGACATCAGCTGTGCACAGTGCCTATATTTCCCATTACAAGTTGCCACATCATTTTTATAACAATTTCTGGAAAATACAGAAAAAATATCAGTAAAAATACAAAGAAAATACGCTTTGAAGACAAGAAACTCAAGATTCCAGTAAAGATACACTAAATCATAGACAATTTGGACTATATGGCTTTCTCATTAGCTGGAGGACAAATTCTCCTCTCTCATGTGGATAGAGCTTTTAGGAAGTTAATGAGTAAGGTCTGGTCCAACTGGCTTACTGAAGCCAGCATTTCTTTTTATCAATATGTAGCATGCTGGTACTTAGCAATGTGGTTTTTGTCTCTAAACCTAACAGCATCTTGAAAATCCTCAGGAACCAACAAACCAACCAACCCTTTTGAAAAATCCAAACCAGTTCTGTTGTGATGCACGTCTGAGACCATCAGTAGTCTTGTCTTCCCAGAGCAGAAGGCCCAGTGATTAAAACACACAAATAGGGCTAAAAATCTCATCTCACCACTGATTTACCGTGTGACCCTCCCAACCTCCTTTCAAGCAAATTATGTAGTTCCTGTCACTTTTTTTTTCTTTTTACCACATGGTCAGGAAAGTAATATTCCCATGTTTCTCTAGCTCATGCAAATTGTGAGAACCAATTACCCTTTGTGAAATGCTTTGAATACATATTATCTGAGGACAACTAAGGAAAAGAATGGTAATTATTCACAGCTTTCATTCTCCAGCACATTTTAAACAATTTTCCATTCCTCAGCTAAAGTAATCACACCCAAACCTGATCTCCCTCAAACCCCTGCTCTCCACATACAAACATGAGAGTGCAAATGTGTAAAGCAGACCAGAGAAGTCTGAAAGTCTTTAGTAAATATGTTGGCCGCTACATAAGTTGAATTACAAAGTTATTTCTTGGAGTATTTGCATTACAACACTTCCATCTAATTCAAACCATTCCAATACAGCTTTTCTAGTGTCCTTTGGATAATGAAGTCTTTCAAAACATGCTAAATGCTTGAAAAGGCAAGATCAAGGACAGAGAAATATCTATCCCTATATGTTTATACATACATATATATAAAATACACACAGATATGTGGAAGTTTATAAAAACACGAGTTTTAGAGAGAAATCAGGTATCTATAGTAACAAGATGCTGGCATTCTAATGTCACTGTACTTTCTCATAATAGACCATTAATGAAATAGTTGTTTGATGTTCCATCGGATATAATGATAGCTTTTTGTGCCTAAGTAGACAGTTGTACAGATGTGTGCAGAAACTTTGTTATTGCCAAAAAAATCCTCAGCAGGGCCATTAGAAAAAGCCATCATTCTATCTTCACTTTCTTTCACTTATAGTTGAAATATTCCCAGTGAACATTCAATTTCAAAAATGCCTACAATTTTAAGAATGTTATGGTTTCCCATATGCTGAAACTTTAAAAAAAAAAAAAAAAAAAAAAGAGAGAGAATAAAAAAAATTGAAGTGATGGCAAGAGTTCATTTGAAATATGGAATGAGAATATGTCAGATGAGTACGACGACTTCCTATCACATTCTAGGACCCACCATGCAAAGGAATTCTCACCATGAAAAGGAATTCTCTGAAAAACTTGTATGTCACTGGCATAAAATTATTTACATTATTTTTTTATCACATAAGGAGACAGAGTGTAATTTTGGGTAAGGATTATTCACTACAATATTTTTAAATCATCTGTCAAAATTGCTCTTGCTACTTCTTCCTATGCCACCACTGCTTTATTCTTCAGCAGACAAAGCAAAATCCACTCATGCTTGGACAAATATCCTTGGATGATCAGATTTTCTCATCCTTGACTGGTAGGAATTTATATGGTACAACAGAAAAATCTTCCTCTCTTTATTTTTAAGTTGTAAAGTAAAAAAAAAAAAAAGTTGAAAAGCTTCAGATGTGAAGGTGGAATAAGATTCTCTGCAGCTCATTTGTACCAATACACATTAACAAAGTGTTTAAGGATGGGCTCATTTTCACTTTTCTACACTCCAAGGCCTAATGCTGTAGTTTTTTGAAGAGAAGGAGCTTCCTGCTGTTCTCAAGCCCTACCACTGAGGAACAGATCAGCTCATTAGGTATTTACGGCAGCTATTCTGACATGTAAAGCATGGCAGCATCCTATCCTCCTCTTCAGATGGACTTAGATATTCCATGACAGGCAGAGGCTTGTTTGAAAATATCACTACAATTATTTTAGGTCTGTTTTAAAGAAATGAGAGTTTGGAAATGATGTTTACTGCAGATGGAGAATTATAAGGGGTCACGCACATGATATAATCAAACTGCCTTTAACAAACAATAGATTTGTGTCCTATTTTCCAAACATGTTTACAGGGAAGGCTTCACTCTGGCTCTGAAATTTTACTTTGATTTTTAAAATAATACCCCTCAGCAAGAGTAAAGCTTCCAAAAAAGATAACAGCACCTCGAAAACAAAAGCTTATTCAGACATCCATATAAAGGCATAAACAGCTTAGTGACTGAACAAACTCCGTACGTACAATTCACACAAGTGCGTCCCAAGGAATGAAGTCTGATGTGTATGCTGTGCCTCTCAGTCTCCAGCTAGTACCTCTTCAGAAGTGCCACACTTCTGCCTATTGTCCCTACGTATTGCTTTCCCTCACCCACAGGAACCTCTGAGTGAACCTTGGAGCCGTTCACTGAGAGCACAGGGATTAACATCTGCAGCACTGTCTGGATGTTTGGTAGGTAGCTCTCTTCTGTTACTGGCAGGAAGGACATTCCCATCTATTTCCTACTTCATCAGGGTTGGACAAAGAGCTGTATCACACAAACCAGAGATGTACATCATGTCAACCAGTGCTAAGGAGAGGACCATGAGAGTCATGAGTTCCTCATGACTATCCCCACAAACGCTTCTTGTGCTGTATATTTTGCACAGGAGTTACTCTACTGTATTTTTATAGGCTAGAAAATTAATTATGGAAGAATGTTATAGATACTGAAATTAATGCTTATTAATTTTTTAGGAGGACATGTTTTTTATTCAAAATTATACTGTATGTACACGTAAATATTTCTGCAGGAAAAAACAGTAGTGACCATGTTGCCAAAGTAAAAATGTACACCGAGCTTTTATAACAAAACAAAAGATAGATGTCTTACTATGTAAAAGACATCCTTACTAAGAACATTTTCACCTTGAATCCCATCAGCCATCACTTTCAGATGAATTCTGTTATTGTTTGTGTGCACTCGAACAGCAAAGGATGTTTTACACAGCTCCAGTTTTATAACTGTTTGCCCTTGGCCCAGGCCCATTGGAATACACAGAACTTGTAAACATCCTGCACAAACACTGCATTTCTTTTGTTATCTGAATTTAAGATGTAATGAGTCAACTTTTTTTTTTTTCTGAGTAATTACAAAGCATTCTAAGTTTTTCAAAGCTTTATGACATAACAAAATATGACTTAGAGCACAGAAAAAATAATAAAAGCTCTCTAAAAATTTATAGCATCCTGCATGTTGTAAAAATGCCTTGCACATTCATTATATCTCCCAGTAGAAAATTATTTCCATGGTATGCTTTAATGAATCTGGAGATGGTTTCAACACCTAGACTGTTGAGAAGCAAGACTATTATTTTTCCTATTGATAGATTGAGGCAACTTGTGTAAGCTTTCATCCATTTAGTAGCTGGAACATTTTTAGACATAAAACTAAATACTACCCTTTCCTTATAAAAAGGGAAAACTGAAAACACTGTACATCCAGTGCTGAATTTTGATTTCTCAAATATGGCTAATTAAGAAAAAAAAAAATGTGGGGGAAGAGAACTAAAGCCATAACCTATCCAGAGCCCAGAATTACTGAATTTGGAAAGCAGAATTCATTTTAAATAAGGAACCTAGAGAACCACAGTTGATTTTAGCCCAACTTAACACATCTTTATAATGACTGGGATAGATAACATTAAATAATATTTTTTTCCATAAGCCTGAAAACAATAGCATAGGGTCTAGTCACTAACAACTCTATGTAAAAACTTATTTAATCCCGTCACAGATATTTTCCCCATCCATATGTACAGGGAGAAGTACTTCTGTCCAAAGCAGAGGCTTTGGGTGTCCTTGCAGAGTGAAGAGCAATGCAGTGCAAAACTGGGTCATGTGTAAGTCGAGCCGGTCTCAGTACGCTCAGGAATGTTTGAGTAACTGAAGAACCAGCTGCCACTCTGACTGAGCTGAAGTGGAAGAAACAGAAAGTCAGAGTGATTGAATTAACTTTGCAGTGTACAAGTCTGTGTAACTCTGACCGACTGTAGCAGTGTTCCCAGCAGCAACACGTGCTCTCAGACTGTGTCTTTCCTGCTCTCCAGATCCTGAGTCTGCACTCAAGGGAGGCTGCTGAGGGTCTTGCTATTCCATACACACTGTTAGCATTACGGTTACAGTCACTATCGTACCTGAAGGACACAGAGCATTCTGATGCCCACAGTAGTATTAAAGGCAGATAAAAAGTGACAAAACCATATTGAAACATTTTGTTGATTTTTATATCAATTTGCAGAAGTTTTCAATTAGTCTTATGCATGATATGTAATAAAAAAAAAAAAAAAAAAGAAAAAAAAAGAAAAATACTAGAAACATAGAATGGTTTGGACTGGAAGGGACATTAAAGATCATCTAGTTCCAACCCTGTCCCTGAGCAGGGACATTCCCAAAGGGCAACTCGTCTATTACATTTTTACTCCATAATGAAGAATTCCAGATGAATCAGCACTATGTTCAGTTTTTCCTTACATATTTTCCTAAAAGTCTAAACACAGCAAATAGCTATTATAAGAATCTCTGTGGAGATTAATTGTTATTAAGTCTTTACTCAGCTCTGACAAGAAATGTAAAGATTTTCTTTGAGCTAAACCAGGAATAAATCACAAGCATTACACTTGATGTAATTTCAATCAGGTTTTTGTGACATCTCTGAATTTCATGGGGGATATGAAAGTGAAATGTTGTCTGAGGGTAGTTTATTGCTGTGAAGCTCCTCTATGCATCTTTGTTTTCTGCTTCCAGACATTTATCTTTTTTTTTTTTTTTTTTTCCAAAAGAGTTAAACAATGTGCTGTCAGAAATATTGCAGTCCAGCTTTTAAAACAGGGCCACTTCTGGGCCCATGCATGTACTTCTGGATGTCTGGTCTAAACTGAACAGCTCTTCTTGCCCTTTTCACTATTATGCTTGTAGAGTTCAGATCCCATGTCCACATCAAGATTATTCTGCAGATAGACTCCAGATGTGCTCTAACGTAGCCATGCCTGCTCTGAATATCCTTAGCTCACAGAAAGCAGCAAAGAGCTAAACTCCTGACAAGAGAACTAGTAGTAGCCTGTGCTCCCAAGGCTATCATCTCTAACAAATTCTATTTCTCCCCATCAACATTATTAAAGCCTTTGTGTCCTCTGATCTATTTATCACTGTCTGTCTTCCTTTCCTCATATCACATATCTTGGTCTAACCAAATTCTTAACATTAAGCATCTCTCATGAGGCAGCGGTTACAGCCTTCCTGTCTTTTCCAGCTATACACACATAATTAATAATAATAATAATAAAAAAAATAACTGTGTGCAGCTGGATGAATTATTCATAAGTGAATATACCAAACTGCTTGACATTATCTTCATCTTCATATATATCCAAGAAAGATGACTATGTATCTTTCAAAGTCATTTTTCTATTAGATAGCAGAGGAAGGTTTTTGATGTATGCAGAGTTAAGTACAGTCAAGTGAGCATAATGCAAAGCAAAACTTGCTCAAACCCCACATGATTTTTGCAGGACCACACAACTGACTATGCAAACAAAGAAGCTTTTGCACATGCTACCAAAGGAGTTCTGCACTCACACTGCCCACAAACACAGGTTAATTGGCAAAGCTGTGCAGATATGCCCACTTTCATTTCTTCTTCTATGTATGCTAATTTGCCTGACAATTTACCAATGTTTTAATATGTAACTACTCCCTTCCCTTCTTTCTGCAGAACTGCAATTTTGGAAACTGAGTGATTATTTTTTTTCCCTATTTCCATTATAGTGGGATCATTTTAACAGAGCAAAAGAAAATGCCACAATTCTTCCTTTTTCTGTCTTACACTTTAAAATACAATTAGAGTCAAAACGTGAATCTAAAATGGACCCATGGGATCAAAGTCTTAGACACCATAAACTGGGACAGATTCATTCTCTGCAGCAGAGAGTCTAAAGCTAAGAGTTTTGCATAGAAGCTTTACATCAATGAATTCACTTAAAACTGCAATAGTTTCCAAGGAAAAAGTTATCCTCCTTTCCTGCCCGAGAAACAAACTTGTAAATTTAGTATCAGTGTCCCTGATATTGTGTAAGCAGCTATAAATGATTCTGTAACCAAAACACTTAACAATTCTATTACTGTTGTATGATCCAGATTCAAAGCAGACCCCCCTCAGCTAAATCTGCCTCCAATGTTTGCAGGGCCTTGTTTGACACGAGTACAACAGTGACTTCAGGCAGCAGTTTACACTGGTAGAGCAGAGAATTTATCACTAGTGTAATGAACTTAACTCCAGAGCATAACTGTACTTTTTGAGTTTTTACCCCTAATTTCTCTGAATTTAGCTCCTGCAGACTTCCAATTTATATATGGTTGTCCTCCAGGAAAGACAGCAAGAACAACATAGCTCTTCCAGTGAGTGGCCATGACCACACAAATAGCAGTGCTAAAGTCTGTGGTAGTGAAAACAGAGGTTACACTGTGGGATACAGTCTTCTAAAAAGTAAAATGAGTCCTTGTTTAGGTTTGTTGGACAAACGGATAAAGCAGGTGGCCACCACAGTGAGTAACCCAATGGAGAATGAGAGCTCAAGATCTGAGATGCAGCTCAAGATCTTTGAAGGAGCTGGGGCTTTAACCACGCTTCTGAGCAAATTCTCCACTTCTAGCTTTTAAGCAAGGTGTGTGCCAATACCTCATAACTTAACACTGACAGTCACCTGCTTTTAAGAAATGTTTTTGACTTCCGCAGACAGTTAGCTAGTTGGTTTCTAACAAACTTCTCAGTAATAGGAATACAGAGAATAGTTTATGTTAAATAAAGCAAACTCTGAAAAAAGTCAAGTGCATTTTTTATACCTTTCCCCTTTCCACACTGGGATCTACCTAGAGCTCTAACAGCTCTACACTTCTAATAATAGAATTCCAATATCAATACTCAGTAAAACCAGGAAGAATTATTTAGATCAAATTATTTTGCACTGTGTTTAAAACATCCTAGTGATATCTTTAAGTGATGTGAACCATGTAGCTCCACTGATGGCAATGGTTCCAAAGGAAGATGAGGGCTGTACAACACTGCTAACAGACTGGAAAATATCTCACCATTTAGAAACTTAACTGGGTAACTTAGAGATCAACTTTTAGCACTGCTTTTTATTTTAGAAGCTCACCTAATATGATTTATCATAACAAAGTATTCTGTTTATTAATAATTACCATTATTACTATGGAAACAAGCAAAACAAAACAGAAATTACCTGTGATTTTCTACTCCTGAAGTTCAAATGCATGACCGTGCTACTGAAGTAAATCCCTAGAAATAGTTGAAAAATTATATAATTATCTCCAAAATGTGCTAATAGCCCTAAAGCAAATGGCTTTTTATTGCATTTGTTACTTGTGACCTTTTAGCTCAATAATTCAGGAGAAGGTGACTGCAACCGCTTTCAGTCTAACGGAAGGGGTAAATGCTGTTTGATTTGTGGTTATTTCTGGCAATCTCAAATAATTATTTCTCTAAAACACAGAAAGTGATACTGGATAGAAAGATGCACAGCTGAAATATTGCGTAGCCACAGGAGAACATGAGGTTATTGCTTTGTGATAAAGCAAAGAGGCACTGTGAGGACAAAGACCTCAGTATGAAAAAGGACTTTGCATATTCTTCGGAAAGAAAAAAACTGTGCCAAAGCAATACCTGACTTATTAATAATTGATAATCAATATGAACTATCACTGATAACAACAATGAATGGATTTTTCTAACAGACACAATTCAGAGAGTCCCAAATCCCTGCTTCCTAGCTTACATGTACTAATAGGCACCACCACAGAAACATGACATCTTAAGCCTTGCCCAACACACAGAACATTCTCCATGATCATTTATTGAAGAGATCTATGAGTCTTGAGTCTTCACTCACAAAATACAATGTCTAAATGAAATTCTGGCACAGCAATTGGACATTCTTCCTCTGATATATTATCTCTAGCACCAGTTTGGCATTACAGACTTTACCCAGTAACCCTGCCTAGTTTTATTTGCCCGGCAACAAATCCAAATGAAACATTTTGTGTGGCTCTCTGAGAGGTGAACCAGCATTACTGCCAACAAGAGGCTCAGCTCTCTTCTTACTGAAACATGCAGTTTCACGGGAAAGATGGGAAACACTGAGAACATGGGAAATAAAAATTGTGCAAATACAAAGCATGGACCGTGTTGCAGAAGCAAGACTCCCTGGTAATGAGAATAGGAGCACATCAGTATGAAGTCATACTTGCCTATCTATATACTGGCCTACACAAATATGCACCTATGCATGTCTGTCTTACTGAAGGTGTGAGAAAGCTCTACATTTGCTGATTCCTTTCAAATACATGTGCAAGCCCACTTACTCATCTTGTACTATCACCTTACCCATGTCTTGCAGTTCAAAATCTCTAAAGAAAGATAGTTTATCTTTCATTACAAAGACTGTTTTTTCCTGCCCCTGCAAATTTCTGCTTCTCTAAACTCCTTCTATGGCTATTTAGGGTTTCGGTCTGCTTTAAAAAAAAGAGAAAAGATTGTGGTAACAGATACTCCAGAAGGCATCTTCCTTTGTAATATGTTTCGTCTGCTCTCAGATCTTTTCATTAAACAGTTCATTGTCTGGCAGGGGGGAGGACAGGACAGGGAAGAAATTGATTTTAGAATTCATCATTAAATGCCCTTGGGTTTTTTCCTTTTTCTTCCCCTTCTGCTTTCCTAATAACAGTATGGCATTTTCTGTGGACAGAATCAAAGAGGGAACTTCAGAGAAGTCATTCCATCGGGCTGGTGTCTATATGTATGTTTTAATGCTTAAAACTTTATTATATAAGGTATTTTCTAGGAACTCTTCATAGAAACTGATTTTTCAGTGCATAAAAGCATCACACATTCATGCACATACTAAAAAAGGACTTTTTATTAAGTGCTCTTGAAGCATATGGGCTGCGATGGCCTTTTCATCTCTACTGGTTGGCAGGTCAACTGCCTTACTGTGCTGGTACTGTGGACTCCTAAAAGCATTTTCAGCTTTATGAACAAACTGATATAAAACATGTTAAGTCTGACCCTGCAATTATGTTGCATTGAGCAGGATCAGCACAGTTATTGCCTCTTGCAATCTTCCCTTTGTTGGTTCAAATGCAAAGAGCACTGATAAACATTTATGGCAACCACGTAACCGTTAAGCCTCAATATTAATTTTTAACCTAACTATTTCAGTAAATAAGTCCAGGGACCGCCATTTAAAGATAATGAGACAGCTGCCCATGGCAGGGATGTGTTATAATAACTCAAAACTACATGGAAGACAGAGGAAGCATCAGAATGTCTGAGCTCATTTTATAAAGATCCCAGAGTCCTCAGTTGTTTAAAAAGTCTCACGGGAAGCACTCACTTTTCTGTTTTGCCTAATACAGTATCAATGAAGAAAGAAAACATGTAGGGGTGTCCCATCACAGGTATTACCTTGGGTTTCTAATTTCAGATAAAGTTTAGCAAGTATATGTAAATATATATGCATAGGAAAAAGTTTCCCACCACAGGCAGAACATTTGCCTGGAGAAATACCATCAGATACCCTGTGAGAAGCAGCTCTCCTATGCCGCAGATGGAAAAAGTCTGATCTGGTACAGTCTGGATCACCCCAACTCCAGTTGCCAGTGGCTGAGCAGCAATTTGACAACACCACCTAGATGGCCCCTTACAAACAGAAGTAACACCACGACTTCAATGCCACCAAAGCTGGTATTTAATCTTATTTATTCAGTGTCATCTGAGACCTCCTTCCCCCACAGCACAGTATTTCTCTGACTGCCACTTCAAATCTTATATCACATCTGCAGTTTCTGTGTCTCCCCTCTAGATCTGCAGACTGATCTGCATGGGATAGAAATTTCAGGATTTCAGTGTGCAGTAATTGCTCAAAGTTATTGCAATTTTACCTGATTTTCATAAGCATCTGCATGCTTTCTTTCATGTTCTCCTGACATTTACTCTGGGTACTGCTCAATACAGTGTTTTTTAACTGAAAGCATATGCTTTGGAAAATTGCCTCTCAAGGCCTTACACCCTTCATCTCCCACATCCTGTGATTCAAAGGTACAGCTTTGCTCAGCAACAAAGCTTTGTATCACATGTATGTACCATTACCTGACTTCACACCTATCAGGATCATTGTGTTTCCAAATTTAAAGTAATAATTTCACTTATATTTAGCGTGATTATTACACAGTTTAAAGACTTCCTTAGTGATATTCAAGAATGCCATTAAATACCATTTTTCAGTTGTGGTGAATAGAAAATCTAAGAGAGACCGAAACTAACAAAAATCTTAAAGCTGGTTATAAAATAAGAAAAATCTCCCGTGGTTGCTGATACATGTTAATCATTCTTGTAATTTTAAAATCAGTTATTATTGTAGTTTTGCCTATCAGGAAGTGTGATTTATGGCACTCCATGTACAGTTAGTGATGCGAGTCCCGTTTTGCTTTCCTGAGCTTTTCACTTCAGGTAATTACCATGTGAAACCCTACCAGAAACAAAGGAGTGAGTATGATCCAGGACATGAGGTTCTTGCTGACAAAGCTTCCAGAGATATGTGACAGAGACTGGATTGACTAAAACCTGCTTTTAGAAAAGCCTCTAGTCACTCAAATCCAAGCCTATTCCTCAGCTGCTTCCAGAACTTCTGTCTGATTTTTTTTAATATTTAAAACTAGCTCACAGTTTGGAGGTGAAGGGGATGCCTCTTGACACAAAACCTCAGCTTCTTAGTTCTGTCACCTTAAAACTAAGCTCTTGTACCACAGGAAGCCAGTTCAAACCATAAAGAAATGCTAACTGCAAAGGAAGGACCATTTGTATATTTGGTTCCTGAAAGGAAAGCTGGAGCCTGTGTCTCCTGTAATTGCTGTCAGGTTGAAGCTATCCTCCTGTCAGAGCACTTTCCAGTGCAGCTGGAGAAACTGTAACCAAGCAACAGCCAGTTTCCGGTCCTGAGTGTCTGCCCATGACTGACGTGAGGACTTTCCAGATGGAGCTGGCTGCCATCACTGCTGATACAGTGGGCACGGTGATGCCCCACTGGAGGGAAGCATCTACCATCACCAGCTCGGGGAGCGACTCCTCTGAACATGAATGCCAGCACTTAACAACGCTCACTTTGCTGGCTGTGAGCTGGAATTGTTACAGGCCAAGTGTTCATTCTTCATCAGATACAAGGGACATGAGGATTGTGGAGGGAGCAACAAGTAATGAAGGGGTTGGGGAGAAAGAAATCATAGTTTTGCCCCTGAAGCCAGTGCGAGTCCAGCACAAACAAGACTGCTGCACAGCACGTATGTCAGTACGTTGTCACTTGTGGGTCATTTCAATGAGACAGTGTCTTAATCCATTTCTCCATAATCAGCAGGGTCTGTATCCTTGTGTACAACTTATGACCTTAGCCTCAAGGGATCACTTCTGTTCTTTCTGCTCTGTCTTCAAGCCTGAATGCAAACACAAAGGCTGTAAGTTTTAGTTTACACAGACCCTAATCAGTAATGTTACTTCTCAGAGAACTTTTCAAGATAAAGTATAAAGGAATTTAAATCATATCTGTGGTGTAGCACGAGAGCTCATGAGTTATTATAGTCTCTATCTTACATGTTGTATCTGGTTTTATCCATCTGTGTCCATGAAAACATACAGGGAGCCAACAACTAGCTGTAATTGGTGGGAGCTGTAGGTACAAATAAAAACCAGTTTTTTTCTTCAGTATATACAACATATGGAGCAGTACCGAGGTCAGGAGAATTATTTCTCAGCATTCTGTGGGTAGGTTTCTGATAGAAGTTTTATTTTACAGTGTTGCAAGCTTTAGAAGAGTTATGACATTATTGTTTCTTTCTGGATTGCCTTGATTGAGATCAAAGTTCAGGGGTTGTATTATGTTACCCAAAGATTGCTTTGCTCCTGTTGTTTTCAAGGAATTGCATGGATCTGTACTGAGCAGCTTAAGAAGCAGTAAGCCTTGACTTCATTCTTGCTACTACTAATGAAAATCAGGAATAGAACAGTGAAACACAATTAAGCTTGAGTAAAAGAGAAGAGACTCCAGCCCACACAATTTTTTTTTCCTTGTTTTTCTGCTTTGTTATTTACAGAGTGTCTAAAAAGATGAAGTTACAGAAAAGATGCAACTTGTTTTAAACTGTTTTCATTGTTATATCAGCTTTCACTGCTCCCGCTCTTCAGGCCAATGACTTTCAGGGTAATTCTGACTTCAATGGCCTTTATACTTATCATATAACTCCACAAGGGAGTTATTATATGCAGTGGATAATTAAGCATCTTTGCTGATGGTAGTCTTTGACTATGGCAAGATTCTTACAGAACTAGTCTTATTTTCTGAACAATTTTGTCATTCACTAATTAGAATCTGGCCTTAAGGTCTTTTAGAAACATTTTCCTGAACTCATCTTATTATCCAAAACTTTTCTGTGCATTTTCCTAGCCATCATATAGCAGCTAATTGCTAATGTATATATTCACATACAACAGAAGCTTTCTCCAAAGTGAGGAGTCCCCTCCTACTGCCCTCTTTTCCTGCAGTGAAAAGGTGAAACCTGTTGCCCTGAGGACAGAGAACTGATTTGTTGTCACAGAGAATGGTATTTTATGAATCCTCCTAGATATGAGCCATCTGAAATGGAGGGTTATGCAGAGATGAGATGTGTGCTGTGAAATACAAGATCACCCCAAGGTGGAATCGTGGCTTGGAAGCTGTGGAGCAAAATTCAGGGAAATGGAGCAAGATGTAGTGCTTAGCTGTGTGAAGGCTATTTTACTTTACACACATGGATTTACCCTGGAAAGATAAAACACTACTTGCATGTTTAAAATTAAGCACACAATTAAATGCTTTCCTGGATTGCAGCCAGACTGCTCAGCAACTTGCTGTATTACCCCTTTGGAGAGCAGTTAGTTTGTCTTTTTAAAGCCAATTTGTCCACCCTTAATGAATCACTGCTTGCCTCTGTCCTGTGTTTTGTTTCACTGGGTTTTACATACACTTTTATGAGATGAAACAACCATCCTGCCAGCCTTCAAACACTTCTGACAACCCAAATACTCAGCCCAGAATAGCACTGATTCCAAATTCATGGCAGAATCAAGATCCGTAACATTACCCCAGGAGCACAAAGCGGGAAGTGCATAATGACACTCTCTTTGCCAAACTTCAACAAAACCCAAAAACACAGAAAACTGCAGCCGAGGAGGATGAAAAGGGAAGTGAGGCAGCCACCATCCCAACTTTATCACAAGGCAGTGTTTCTGTTCTGCTCTACAAAAGCACAAAACACAAAAGACTATGAAGAAAAATCATCAGTAACGGGCTTATGTACCTCATAAACACATACCTAAGAGAACTGCAGCTCCGCAAATGATCTGCCTATGACTGACAAAACGTTTATTAAATCAAACAAGATGCTCTTGGCACTTCCAAAACAATCGAAATGAGAGGAGAAAGGATGAAGTGGAAGCACTTGGGCCTAGTCAAAGTATCAGGTATCAAAAGGTATCAAAACCACATAAGCCACAGAGCCCTCTAAATGTTATTTTTCCTCATTGTCTAGCAGTTCAGTTTGCTTTAACACGGGCATAAAAATTTATGACAGTCCACCTCTCTTACAACTCTAATTATATCTCATGATAAAATACAGGCTGTACAGTTCTTAGTTCACCCCTTCCCATCCTCCCTACAGTGAAACTAAAATGTCAGACAGTTACAAGAGGTACCAATGCATTTCTGAAAGGAAAGAGAAAAGTTTAAACTACAAAGTCTTTGCAACTAGCAACTACCTATAAACTCAACCTATCAAGAGCTCAGTCAAGCCTCTCGAACACCAGAGAACTGTATACAAGTGTTCAAAAAACCCATCCCACCGTAGCAGAAAAAATTTAGCTCTTCCATTCCATGTCAGTAGCTACACTCTCTGCTGCAGAGACTGCAGCCGAGACATTAGCAAGTGTGCTCCCCATCTGACCGAAGCGACGGCAGAGACCTGAGCAGCCCAAAAGGCCCTCATGGTGGTTATGGGAAGAGTAAGGAAGAATTAGGATGAGTGAGATACTTTAATAGCTAAAACAGTCCTCTCTGATTTACAATGAGGCTTGTAATACAGCTGTTTGATTTTACACCTCCCGTTCCCCTATCTGATCATTATCAGAATGATAAAGCTGATGAGAAGCATTCATCTGTGTTTTACCCACATTATAGCTGAGGCAAACTGGTAAATAAATGAATGACGACACAGTTCCATATCTTTTAGCTTGTTAAAAATTGCTGCTTGGGTTTCTATGAACTAATTCTACCACATGATCTATTTTTCAGGAGAGGCATGTTACATCTATAGTAGCGATGCACATTATGTCAAAACATGGAAACATTTTGCTTGCAGTACAGCAATGAAACAACTTTCTGAAACATCATCTGAAACAGAAGGCTCCAGCTCATCAAATCTGCTGTATATTCATTATATGCATGAATACTCCTCAACAACAACAAAAATTAGCCTGTGGCTATGAAGTGTAAGAAGGCATGGAAGATTTTATCCTTTTACTCACTACCTGGCTTGTGGTGGAAAGGCACAGCAGCTGTTGTAAGCACCATTCAAGATCATATGGCATGCATGCAGCCTGGAAGAGTTGAACATGTGGATGCAGATGCAGTACCCCAGATGTCTCTCCCCACTTAATAAATTTGTGTCTCCTGATTGGATACATTTGGTCACCTCCAAGAGTTTTATTTCTGACAACCTTTGAAATCAGTCCTGCTAGGAAAGCTGCTGTAGGAAGTGTTAGGAGTGGCCATAGCTGAAATGGATACTGTAATACTGAGTGACATTTTATATTTTTGGCACAAAAATGGCACTTAGTTATTTTAAGCTATCGCATTGCACCATGCAATGGCAGAGGACGCCAGGGTGATAAAATACCAGCTACAAATTCTAAGGCCTATTCTCTCCATCTATTTTTAGGCATTCAGGTTGCTATCAGCTCTTATACCATTACTAGAGGAAATAACATGACAGACCAACAATTCAGTGGAGGGACTTAGAGCAGCCTGTCAAGCTCAGACTGTCAGGAAGAGCCAGTTTGTTGGTATTCAAATTACAAGCTGGATGACCTGAATGTAGCTCAAAAGGCAAAAAAGAAATCACCTACCTCAATAACCAAAGGAAAGTCATCGCAAGAGAGGTTTGTAGAAATTAAAATACTGATGACCTTACCATCTAGTCCCTGTACTCAGATACCAAAACAAAATCAAAGTAATATTCAGGTTATAGAATTCCAACAAGATGTCTATCTGTACAGATTTCCCTCAGATGGAGATGAAATAGCTAAAAAGTGACTCTGGAATTCTACTTCTGAAGTTTTAAAAATGAAACAATTTCATAATTGGATCTCCAATACCTGTGATCAGCTATGACACTTGCAGCAAATTCTGAAAACACACACATTTTTGAGGGCATAAAAAGAAAACTTTTTCAGGGGTTAGCAATAAAATAAAAGGAAGGAAATGACTCTCAACCTACCTCAAAAATTCAAGCTACTTAAAAGTTCTGGCTATACCCAGCACACGTACACATAACCTTTAATACCTTCATTGTTAAGATCTGCCACTTAAGAAAGTGCTATCATCTGCCTTTTATAGACAGGGAACAGTATAGAGAGAGCCTGACTAACTTGTTCAGTGCCATAAAGGGATCACGTAGTAGAGCCGAGAATTAAACTGTTCTCATAGCTCTCAAATAAATGCCATTGTTCATGAGTACTTTACATAAATAGCATTTAACAGGGAGAAGGAGGAGGCAAGAAAAGAGGAGTATTTAATCATTAGGGATAAAGAATTAGAACTGTTAGCGGGAACAGAACTCAATGCAATTTAATATGGGAAAGTACTATAAGGGACTTTTCATAAGTAAGTCTGACCATAAAAAAACAAACCAACAAAACAAAACCAACACCACCACCATCACACAAAATAACACCCAACAAACAAACAAAAAAACCCCACAGAGTAAGAAGAAGAACTACTATTTTTAATTATTTTTTTTTAAATGGAAAAGCAGATTATTTTTTAATATGAAACAGAAAATCAAACATTATTCATTCCCAAATAAAGTTGGAAGTGGTATCAGCATTATCATACAGTCTTCACAGCATTTAAAGGAGAGTTCTTCTGATTCAAACTCATTATCCATTCTACAATGTTTGAAACAATCAGCAAATTCCACCCTACCTACACACATTTAGTGTGTTATCATTTATATAACAATAAAAGCTAATCAGCTAGGAACTGCTCTGTGAGAATGCAAGGTTGAAGAGAGTGGTTTTTTCAGCTTGAAATAATCAATATTCTAGTTTTGATCGATTCTAATTTCTATGCAAATCAATTCTGCAATCCTGGTCCATCTATTAACTGAAGCCTATTCTGAATGAACTTGTTCACACGAGTAGTCTAAATTAAATTCAGGCTTGTAACTTGATATTAAAGCAAAAAATTACCCATGATGGTCTAAAGCTGATAGATGGACTCATTCAGATACCAGGAGTCTGGCCCACTGATAACATGAGAAATACTGAGATCTAAGTGTGCCCTTAATATCCAAGAAGAAACTAAGCAGCACAGTGAGCAATATGTTTTTGATATGTTTAATGTTTTTTTTTAAAAATATATTCTCTACAATAGGGTAATTTCCATACGAATACTGTTACACAGTATTTATTCATGCATACCACATCTGCGTGCTTGTCAAGAGATGTCTGCAAGAAGATTTACTTCAGTGGTTATACTATAGCATCCTTCCAAATGATACCTCCTTTACTGGTGTTGAAACACAAACACCATAGCTTCTGATGCTTTAAAATTATCCCCATTAGCACAACCTTCTTAAGCAGTTAATTCCTGTTCTTGGCTATATCTGTAGCATGGCCGGTATATGGCTTAAGGAAAAAGTACAATAGAAATCTGCAATCTGGCTTGTCTCCAATTTTCTCCTCCAGCAAATGATTTCTGTTTGCTTCCTCATTATTCTTCAGTTACATTCTCTGCTGTAACATAATTCACATAGAATGGTTTGTTTGTCATCGTCTTGGATGACTACAATTAAAATCTTTCACTGCTACTAAATGTTGCCACTGTTGTGTGCTCACTAAACAAGCATTGTAAATGAACAGGGAGGAAGAGAGCACACACACATATAGAACAGAGAAGAACACAGAAGAAATCCTATGCACTTTCCTCCTTAAATTACAGTGAAGATCATAAAAACCTCAAAAACGAGGGAATAATCCTGAATGGCTCGGAGCTGACACAGACTGGATGAAAACTTCCTTCTGTTGCTTCCTTCCTCTGCTTTAATTTAGTTGCAAACTAGCTCGAAATAAATTCTAGATTCTCCAAATACACATTAAAATGAGTATGACATAGGGAAAAAATCTGCTTAGACATAATCTGCATGTAAGGCTGCATTGTTCAAAGAACTATTCCAAGCAATACTCTGACTGCGTGTCCCCATGAGAGACACACTGTTCATCATCTAAAAGGCTGTAATTAATTGGGAAAAAAATAACTGAAGGCGATTACTGGGAAACACATGGGAGGTGAGATAGACTATTAAATTTATTTCCAAGAGGAGATGTGAAAAGTATTACATTTCCCTGTCCAAATAACCCTAGTTAAAATACATTGATCAACTACAGCTTCAAATATATGCACAGCTTATCAGTTTATCAACATCTCAAGGTTTTGTGCCAATTGTTCTGACATGTTCTCAATAAATATAATAATAGCAAAAGGACAAAAAAATAAATGGGGAGATCCATCTTTCAGTGACTACTACCACCTCAGTAGATCAATACATGTCATAACATTCTTATCATTTGAGAAACAGAAATCCTTTTATGGCAATAAAGTTTTAGTATTTTAGTTATTAATTTAGATCAGCCATGACAGACCTAGGAAATGTCAGATCGGTACAGGAAAAACACAAAATGGATCCAAAATATTTGAGAAAAACATCTGGGAACACCAGTGGAAACTTCCACGTGTTCTGTGGGTTTGCGATTCACATCCAGATATTCAACCCACTATTTAAGGGGACAGATTCCAATTTTACTGTGTGATTGAACACCATAAAATAAGCAAATTAAGCTATTAATATGCTGCTTTATATCGCTATCATCAAGAGAATAACCAAATCCTACTTTCTGGAATTGGAACATGAGAATTGTCATATCAAATAATATAACACTGCCAGCCACAGGCTAGAAGATTGTTGCTATAAGCAGTGGGCAATAGCAGGTCCTACAATAGGAAGTGTTGAAGTTTTGTATGTTTTTCCATATTTGGGAATCCCTAATTCTCCTGTCTCAAAGGCAAAGAAAACTAATTGTTTTAGTGGGAAGGCTGATACTCCTTGTAGTTTTTAAATGGATCTGGGGGAACTGGGTATTATAATCATGCCTACAGCTATCTATTTTTTTGAAACCTGTCAGTTGCAACTATGCCAATATCTATGTGGTACATTTTGATTTGGAAGTCTCCAAGCAGTTAGCAGCTATTAATTTTTCCCATTTGAGTGAGAAATGTGTTATTAAACCCTCTCGGCCTATGTGCAAACTAAGAAATGTAGGGGTTAAGTAAGACTCCCGAAATAAGTCAGTGACAAATAAAATCCAGGTCATCTTGACTTTTAATATTGTAGCTCACTCAGCATTTTTATAGAGCGATAAATGAAACATTTTTCCTGTAAAGATAAATTTAGCTCGTTTTCCTGACTAGAGTAAACATTGATAGCTACTGTCTGCTTGTGCTGAACAGCAATACAGGCATTCCTGTCATTATTTGTCAATTATCACAGAATAGTAACCAGGTTTTAAAAGCTAAATATATGTAATTCACTTAGAATCTATGAATTGCTGCTTAGACTGTGAAGGCTGGAAGGAAGCTTAGATATAGGAAGTATAGATTTGGTATATGTTCATGAAAAAAAATTGCTATCAAATATAGTCAACTTTTCTCTCACTGAAGGACTGGAGTTTATATAGGGCACTTTCAGGAGAAGACTATGGCTGTATTTTATATTTGGCTGCAGTACCACAGCAATACTAATTTTTGGCACAGGGGAAAACTGTCATGCCAGACAAACTCCAGCTGTCCACTCTGCCTGTCACTTCCTTCAACTTCAAGTTTGTAGCAGAGGGATGCAGGGGTCTGTGAGCACATTAGTGAGGACTCGCCAGCGGGGACCAGAGGGAGGAGGATAAGAGTTAGCTGAGCTGGCAGGAGGGAGTGGGGAGATGGGGACAAGGAAATTAGAAATGGGTAAAGTGTTAAGAGAGAGTAGGATGGGCAGAAAATAAAAGCCTGGCCAGGGAATGGAAAGGCAACAAGAGGGTAAGAGTGAAAAAAACACTGGATGTCCTTTAGGGATATTCGCTTTTAGGAGAGAAAAGGAAGTCGATACACATTTGTTTTTAAAGGTCCTCAGTGTGCAGGTTCTTTTAAGGTAAATCTAGACGGCTCTCGGCGGGTTGCCATGTCCCCCCCCAGAGTAATGACATCAAGGCATGCATGATGGACTCCACCTGATGTCATCGGCTGTGGCTTTCAGCCACACAGCTCTAAAGAAGTGCAAAGCTAAAATCTGTGGAAGCTATTCAAAGAAAAGAGCAGAGTTTCAGCAAGAGACATTAATCTCTTGAATGAGAGATATTATCTCCTTTGACCCCTAAGTACACACATGTCAAGGTAAATAAAACCTTAAAAATCAACACACATAGGTGATCTAGGTTCATTAACATAGAGAAGAACACTAACAGGAATTTTAGCTTCAGGTTCACTTGTAAAGTCTTGATACCAAGTTCATGAAAATTCTGGTTTCTGGATGTTCCTCCCGTCAGAGAGCATAATGAGGAATTGCTGGCCAGAAAGAGAATGGTCTCAGTGCAGAGATGAAAGCACAGTTAAATAACAAATCTCTGCATTACTTCATCACGACCTTGGTTCTTGCTTACATGCAACGACCACTGGAAGGGAATCAAGAACAAGTAACTGACTTTGAAACATATAATGCATCGAACATGGAAAAGGCTAGTGTGTAAAAACCAACACTGCCTAACAGCACGGTGTCTCACCCCAGAAAGCACTGAGCTTCGTTGTGCTGATGGCCGTGCTCACCTTGGCAAGGAACTCTGGCATGCTTTTTGGTATTGTAGCCATGATGAATAGCAGGGATAAAGCAATACCCATTTCCAGTCTCTGGGGAATGGCTTGTAGCATTTTCATACTCTGGTTGGAGAACCTGGAAGAGATTTTTGGATGGGTGTTCCTACACTTTGTTATGGGGGTAAACACCTGTCCTCCTTCAAAGACACTAATTCTTTGTTAGAAGAAGAAAAAAAGTCCTTTGAAAATGCATTTTCACTCATTATTCAGTCTAAAATATTTCTGAAAAGTGTTTTCCCTGTGTTCAGATAAAGGTGGATATAACATCCATCCACAATCGAGGGCATCTTCATCCAGAGATAATGGAACAAGTAGCCCAAAGGCTGTCTTTCCCCTGCACTTCTTATCAGTGGTCCTGCAGCTGGTCTTGAGAAAAAAAGGAAATTAAAAAAATGTACTTGGCTTTGAGTGTTAAACCACTGAACATTCTTTGCAGCTTTATACTTAGTCTAGTATTTTCTATTTCTCTTAGTTTGATAAAACTTTGGTCTATAATTAAGTGCCTCACAGCATCATCCTAGTTTTCAGAGGTCTGGAATATACTGGCATATGCCCTTTTGGGAAATTTTAAATTGCCTTCCAATCTTTTGTCATACGTACTATGTCCTATACCTCTGAAAAGAGTTTCTTTTCTGTATAAAAGATTATTTCTTAGAAAATATTAGTATCTGTCATTTAATTTTCTCTCAAGAAGGGTCCTCCCCATCAGTTTAGCTTTTGTTTAGCTTCTTAGAACTGCACTTTAAGATTTTCAGATTTGCAGATGCGTGGTTCTGAAAGGCTGGTTCATTAATTTTTGTTTCCACAATTATTTCAGCAACTGATCATACAATGATATGTAATGAAACTCAAATTCAAAGGAACAAATAAAACGAACCTATACAAAAATATGAAAATGAAAATCAAAAGCCAAATAAACCTTAAACCTCCATTTCAGTTCAAAAGAAAGCAGTATGTTGTGCTTTTATAATATTTCTGTTCTCTCTGGCAACAGACAGGAGATTAATCTTAAAGCAGCTAATGATCAACCCCATGGGCTGTTCTATGCAGTGGCACAATAATACTTGGAAAAAGAGTCACAAATGCAATGCAGAGATGAATCTACCTCATTCAAAATAGTTAATGCAGACTACAGGAATGTGTTACAATCATACATTTTTTACCAAAATAATGACAAGCAACTCTTTCAACATTTTTGTCATTCCTCTAAGAATTTGTGTCAACAGTTACTCTTCAGTAGTTCCATAAAATCCCAAACTAACCAACTCCTTTCAGTCGTCTTTTAATTAAAATATCAGGATCACAGACAGAATATTTTATCTAATTTTAGGAGATATTCACAGAGCTTTTATGGAATTTCATTAAAACTCACTGCAGGTGCATTAAAACTTTGCAATCTTATTTTTGTCTATTTGTTTTCTGTGAGTGATATTTCAAGGGCATATCAGAAACACACTAAATCATGAAAGACTCTATTCAGCAAAATTAAGCTTTTCCAGTGCTAAGTAATTAAAGCTCTGCAGGCTTCCATGCCTCTGTACAGAGCTTAATCCTCACTGAATTTAAAAGTAAAAAAAAAAATTAAAAAAAACTGTTTACCACCATTACAGAAAGTCTTCATTAGCTTTGTATTCTTGACCCTATTCCCAAGAAGTCGTTAGAAATCTGCATACTGCTACACAATGGGGGAAGAAGGTCTTGTAGTCAGAGTGCTGCCCCAGCCTTCGGGAGATAATGCTCCAACTTCAAGGAGCAGCCACATACACTCTGAGTGACCTTTCCTCTCTCTATATCCTAGCTCCTAGTTGTCAAAATGAGAATGATAATATATTGCTAAGTTACAGAATACCAAAAGGCCTGTACCTCCTTGAAAAGAAAAAACCAAACTGTATACCATGGGTTTGACATATTTCTGTTATATCTAAAAATAGCTGCATATTTACTAGAAGGAGTTAAGCACCTAGAGGAACTAACTAAAGAAAGAAATGCCAAAGAATACAAATAGTTAATGATTATCCTGGGGAACTGGATGTGGTACGGTAACAGCATTTATTATAAAGCATCTTTTATATCTTTCTGTAGCTTTCTATAGCTTCAGAGCTGCCAATTCCACAAAATGAATCTGTAGGCTGAGCAAAAGTCATTGCATAAAGTTAATATAGCTTAGTATCTTCCAATATATGAAAAAACTCACAAATTTTCTTTCACAGTTTCTCATTTCTCCAAGTCTAAATTAAACTTCCAACACCATACGCTGCAGAGAGCCTGGAGCTTCCACTGATATACCTGTTTCCACAGGAAGAAGCAATTGTTTCTCAAGAAAGAAGCCGAGAGAGAGAGTGGTGATGACTTTGTTGAGTATGGCCAAAGGAACTCAGCCATTTTAGCATTCTGTATCCTGCTTTGCATTCTTGTGTCATATAAAATGTTCATAATCCACGTATGTTGCCAAAAATATTCAACTAGAACAAAAGAAAAAAAAAATTACAAAACCCCCTTGCTTCTCAGTACAGTAGGTCATATCAAGACTCAGTTCTAGTGATAAATAAAAATTATTGTAAATCTACCTTTGGGTATTTTGCCACTTGCAGTCATCTCTACCGTAGCAGTCAAAACTTGACGTTCTATGAATGCTCACAAACCAAGCTACAGCTGCTTCACTGGTAGTGCCCAATATTACCAGAAGGTGCCACGTTCCAATAGAGGACACTCAATATCAGCATATCTCATTGCCTCTGACTGACCACAAAGAACATTCAGATAGCCATTTTGGATTCATCTATGGTGACTGTCTGCAGATGACCTCAGCAAGCTCAGAAGCAGGACCACCGACAGCACTGAAGTTGTGACACTGTAGATGACACAGTGCAGAATTAACGATGCACAAGCTGGTTGGCAAAGCAGTGATGTAATGTGGCTATAAGAGACAACAGCACCCAACCACTGCCTGCACTCATAGGAAGAGGAACAAGAAGAATCACTGAAACCCAGCAGCCATTCCCCCAACATCTACCATTGGAAATGCACACCAAATGGGATCATAACTGATGAATGAAGCTCTGCAGATCAGAGTAAATCTCACCTAGCACTTGGAAGGGAGTAGAAGCATGTGACGATAGCAATAAACATTCTTACACTTGCCCCATTTATGTGTGCCACTGAAGTCTTCTATTTCAATGGTAAATTTTGGCTGTAGAAAGGGCTGGGCAAGCAAAATGTTGAGATGTTTTGCTTGAATTCAGTCCAACAGAGAAGGGAAGAGAGCGTTCATACAATAAAGGAATATATGGATTAGTCACACACTTTGTTCACGTGATGCCTCTGTTCAGTTAAACTTGCTCTTCCTGACCTGCCTTCAAGATGTGTTATCATATTTTCTCTGAGTATTATTTTGAAAAAAAAAAAAAAACAAAACAAGACAAGCAATTCTTTTTTATTGATTTCTTCTGCCAGGTTTCTTGATGCAGAAGTAGATTTTATGATCAAACTTCAGTCTTTACTTTTATGGTGGTAACCAATATATAGGGGTTTTTTGTTTTTTTAAAGAGTATGTGTACATGTGACAGAGGCAGTGGAAGAAATAGGTTGTTTCAAAACATTCAAAGTTCATTCTCTGTATATTCCCTGTTCTGCTACTTCAACCTACTTTGCTATCACCATCAGTAGAGGGTAACAGTCTAGTAGTGCCCAGAAGGCAAAAAAAAAAAAAGTGGAAATCGACTTCTTCAAAACTTTCCTTCCTAATTACCAATTAAATATGAATTAACTCTTATTTAATATGTATATCTGCAATGCAGCTACATACTACCAGAGCATGAGTCACAGCTCTCTTTGATGACTGGTTAATGAAGTCACCACGATGGAAGCATGTGTGCACACGCATGCAGAAGTTTACAGCTACTGAATTGAATTCATAGTGCGTTTTTCCCTTCTGGAGAAATCGCAGATAAGTGCCCTTTAGGACATCTGCAGACATTACTGTATCTCTCATACAAAATGAGCATTAACATCCCTGGGTGAAGGACTCGCAGAGGAAGGCCATGTGGTTTCTCACACAACTTTGAAAGAAAGGACTGGCTAAAAAAGAAAAAAAAAAAAGCTGTAGCGGGTATGTGCACTGCCACCTTTACTTAAAGACAGTTTTGATGTCTCACAGAAGAATATTCAAGTGAGATTTTTAAAGAAACGAAAAGAAAAATCTGTTCTTCCTTTAAGAGCTGATCAGATGTACTGCAAAGGAGTGGAAAACAGTTAAAATCTCCTAAACATATTTATAAAATAAAGCTAAAAGAGTTCAGTACAACTGAAACTCAATCTTGCATTTTGTCAGAGAATAGGCAAGGATGGAAGAAAGCATCATCATATGCAGCACCTGACTGCTACAGAATGTGGAATCAGAGCATTCATCTATAATTTACCAGTTACTGCAACTGTTCATATATGGTTAGATCATATAGTTTTCACACCAGTAGCCAGACTAACTCTGACAGAAGGCTTTCTATCCTTCACAAAACAATGACCATTAGTTGTATTTATGGAAATCCTGAAAAGAAATACAGAAATAGGTAATGCTACAGATATTTGTAAGCAGCACTGACTGACAGAATTAATTCAAGACCGCTGAATACTTGTACAATTGTATGTGCTAGTGGTGGGGAAAGAACCTGTTCAGATTGAAAAGGGAAGAAATTATGAAGCAAGAAATAAAAGCAGATGTTTTCCTATATGCAAATCTAGTATAAATGCATTAAATCATCATATTATCTAAGTTGAAATTGCTTTGTAAAGATAATTCTGGATATCATTTTAGGGGAAACATGAATTAAGTGATCAGTTATGCAAATGATGGATTCTTTACTTGACAGCAATTGTTGAATGTCAAGAAACAACATACCACCCTGCTCTGTCACCCAGGGCTGGTTGCACATCTTATCATTAGGAAGATATATAAACAGTCAGGTGTGTGTTTAATGCTTTTCATTGTAAATGGAAAAGCATAGATTTTCTCTAACAAATATCTTGGGAAAAGAAGCTTCATGTTGACAAAGATTGAGTAACTTGATCAATATGCAACACTAAAGGATGTAGAAGCATTCTAAAATACCATTACCTCAGTGGGTATGAAAAGCAAGAGTTCAACCTTACAGGTTTTGCAGCAGGTTTATTTTTTCTATTCAGGAAAAAGACTATCACAGTAATAACTGACCTCAGCAGAAGTCCTTAGGTGCATAACACTGAGGAAATAATGTCCAATACTGACTTAAATAGCTAAAATCTAACTTGGAAAGTCCTCCCTTTCCCAGCTTAAAGAAAAACCAGCCCTGTATTCCTATATAGAAAAGAATATGCCTCCATATTTTCTGTGGTTTAGCAACGTTTAGAAAATTTGTAAATATGCTATAAATATTTAAAAAAAAGTGTCGATTTGTTTATGATCCTTTGCTGCCTTGGAGTTTACATTTAAGGTCATTTAAACAATGCAGAATGAAATGGAGATGTCAGTTTTCATGGGTTTCTATTTTTAAATACACACAGAATAATACAAACATTGTGCTTTCTCTGGTTTCTCCACCACAAATGCAGTACATTGCCATTTCCCATTCAAACCACAAGTATTTCCTTGACAGGTACTTTGTTGACTCTTCTGTTCGATTCTGCTTTTAGAATCTTTTTATCCTGAATATGTATACACACACACACACACACACACACACGTTTTCTGGTAACTGAGCCCTTGCCAAGAAGCAGCAATCCTGCAAACAGTAAGACAAAATCTGTTCCTACTGCCAAAAGTCTCTCAATTTCAGGACACTCAGAGTAAGTGAGGGAGGGACAGAGAACACTGAGATTATTCACATCTTTATAGTTTTCAGAGAGGTGTATTCACTTGAGGACTGGAACTCTAAGGAGGAACATTTCCAGTTCTCCAGTAGAGTTCATGACAGTCTTTTTTTTTGATAGCTCTCCCTTTGAGATAGGACTGAATTCTTGGCTCTTCTGCTGTTCTGGAAAGTCAGAGCCTGCAAATGCACTACAAGAGGATTGAGCACCTTTCCCATCTCTTGTAGCAACCACTGATTCTGTTGTTAAATGACTTAACATAGCTTAATTTTGGATTGGATTTTGGTGTTTCTCCAAGTGCTTGCATTGTTAGAAAACTCTTCAAAGTACCTGCTTTGCACACTTCCTGGCTGACCAAAAAGGTCAAGCAGGGGTGTATGCTTTGTGCCAGTGTTCAGAGGTGAGTGCTATTCCTTCCCGCTGTGTCATCATGCAAGCGGGCAGATAGCATTCAGCACACACCACATAGTAGAACTTTTTCCATAGAACTCTATCTTTAGACAGAATTAACAATGCAGTCCTGGAGAGCAACCAGCAGAGACTATGGTGACACGACAAAGGGACAGTGATGTCTCTAAACGGCTTGCCAAATGGGCCACTTGCCAAACGACTACCACTGCACCCACTTGCAAAGTGGAAGTCTCTGCCAGTCACAGCACAGCTCTAAAATCAGTTCATCTCTCTCAAACAACAGTTTTGTCCTCCACGGAGTCATCAGACATGGTAAGACAGAATAGGTGGTGCTACAGCTCAAGCTAATTTGTACCAGCTGCCGCAGGTGCCATCCTGGCACCCGGAGAGGTCTGCTGCCTGACCTCCTGCTGCTTAGCCAGGTACTGACAGACCCTTTTGTCAACAGATTCATATGGGGTATTTTCAAAACCAATTTTAAGTTAGCCTGGAGGCCACTTGACCTGCCCTCCAACCAAATTATTTGTTGGTGAAAATTAAGATCCAAATCACTGGAGACTGCCAAATGGAAGGTACAGCTCCCCACACATCATTTTTTAAAGGTAGAAAACAAGCCAAATGCAAACTGAGGTTAATGCAATATATACAAGAAAGAGAAATAAGATTAGATGTGATGTATGTGCCAAGAGGCCTTCTGCAGGCAAAGAAAAAAGAGAATAAGGTTAACGTCTTTGATTTTCACCCTCCCCCTCCACTAGAGCTGAGAGGAGTCTTCATAGCAGCAAGGTCAATTCTAATCTTATTTCCTTATTTCTCACAGTTATTTCATTACCTTTATTCCCATTTTTTAAACTTCACAGCAAAAATATTTTTTTTCCAGAAATCTCTGCAATTCAGGATCAGTTGGATATCAGAGCAGTTCATTTTAAATAATTAACATGAGACATATAAAGAAAGAAGTCTCTTAAACAATAGCCACCTGCAACAAATATTCTAAGAAAACCCACCCTTTTCTTCTTGTGAATGGTTGATGCCTCTCAGAAAAACATTAACATTTTGCACACAAAAAATGATGTAATTAGCAAGAACTTTCTCTATTTCTGTTCTCATTATTGCTGATTACCAGAAATTATCAGGCAAATAATGGCTGCTTTCTCTCTTTATGATCAATTTATTCACCCTCCATCTCATTTCTCTGGTGATGAACTGAAATTTAGGCTCTTGTGTCTTGGTGCTTTGTAAAAAAGAGAGAGGAAATGGGGTGAGGGAGAGAAATTAAACACCAAGTATGTACAAAGTGTCAGAAAGCATTTAAATTATCTGTGCCAACTTAGAATTTTATTTCAAGCCCTGCAATATTTTTTTTTTCATTTTTGTTAAAATCACAACTCCTAGAATCATCTGTTTAGTCCAGACTCTATTTATTAATGATAACAATAAATATAACCATCTTTTCAGCAAAAAGACTGAAACTGTGTTTTCACATTAAGCTTGCAATGACTGAAAGTCTTAAAAGCACCAGACAAATAAAGCCACCCTCTAAAAATCTTTAGAGAGAGACCCCAAATCTCTTCATTTCAAAGACACTCTCATAATTTGGGGGTGATATTACTGATTTTTACAATAGCAGGGCAAGGCTCAGTTACCATGGCAGCTGGCAAGAGGTGGGGATTGCCTCCACTTAAATACCAAAGCACAGCCAAGTTTTAGCAGTTGCAGCAAAAGCTATGTGGGAATACTGTTGGGAAAAAAAAAAAAAAAGAAAGATATTCCCACCCAAAAACCTGTGCGGAGTTCTACGTTGCCAGAGCTATTGCTAATGCTATTACTAGCCAACGACCTCATTTAAATCTGTTTGGCACCCATCTCCACAAGCTGTAGTCAGTCTTTGGACTGGTGCATAGACACCCCCTTATTTTTTTTATGAGGGTTAGGAAAGATTTCTCTTGCTTGAACCACTTCACAGCCTGTTTAGGGTACAGTTAAGGAGGCTCATCTTCTGCCTGGGAGGACATCCCATAGACCCCCTCCAGGGAGCTCTTCCCTGCAGGCACAACTGCAGTTCCCATACTTAAGACCAGGCAAAATGATTTGCTTTTCAAAATGGAGAAAAAAAATACTATTCTCAGCCTGAGACTTTGCATTTTAAGCTTTAGCCTGGAGCAAATTATTAAGGCAGAGTTACTGTCTAAATCCCTGGAAATAGGGGTTTATAGTGAAAATACTGACAGATCCATAACTATAGCCATGCAAATACAGCAGATAAAAATATGTATAAATGATAATGTAATTTAATGGCTTAAAGAATTTTTACTGGGAAGGAGGGTAACATCTGCTTTATTTTGACAGTGTAAAATGTCAGAGCAGAATCCAAGGATGTAGCAGAGTCATACTCTATACTTCTTGGAGATTATTTGACAAGAACAATTTCAGTGTTCTATTTAATGCATTTACGACAAATTTAAGTGATGAATTGATGCCTGAGAGACAGTGTGGCTAGAATTAGGAGAACAAATTTTCTTGTTATGGGAGCAGCTACAGGCCAGTTCAGTGCTGAAAGGCATACTAAAAGTTAGGTAAAGGAAATCTGAAAAGAGTATTCTGTCAGTGGCAGTGAAAGTGGAAAGCTATATATTTATTAAACCATAATGTCACCAGGTTATACTTTGAAGTACCTCAGAGGCAGTGGCTCCTCAAAGTCTGTAGATACAAGAAAAGGATCAAAGTCTTTTTGGAAAAGTCGGTTTGCTAAGAAAAGCAAACATTACTGTACAACTCCAGATGTCACTTTTAGTCAAATATCATATTATTTCCTTGATCTCCTCTAATATGGAGTAAAATTGAACAAACCATTCTGTAAAAATGAACCTTCACTTAATAACAGTGGAATGAAGTCAAGCATCGTTGTAGAGGTCTCATTTTTATATCGTTTTCCATGCTCTGTAAATAGTTACAGCCATGTTGAAATCTGCAATTATTGGGGTTTAATCCCGCCAATGTTCCAGACACAGTATTTCAAGGGGAGATACAGATCTCTGAAGAATATTGCACCGGACGTTTTTAAAGCATAATGGCAGAGAAAAGCCATATGCAAGAAACATATTGTAGAACAACTTAAAAACTAATCATGCTGGCTTCCAAAGATTTTCTAGACAGAAATCTTCTTACTCTGGTTTCATCAACATTACCAAGAGCATGAAGACATATTCCACTTGTTTTCAGCACAGGTGAACTGGTGACCTGCTTCTAGAGAATCATGAGCTGAGAAACCACATTTATTTTGAAGGATATAAAAAAAACCCCTGAGATCTCAGTAAACCATCCAGCAGCAAAAGAGCTGCATCTGGGTTTATAGGGCTTGCAGAATGATTAGAATATTCACACTAACATTTAACTTTACCCACTGACATTACAGTCAGTATTTTTACTGTTAGAAAAGAATGGAAGAAATGTCTAGCAATTTAAAATAAAGTCAAAACAGGAACTCTCCCAAACCATATTAACATTTAAGGATCAGAAGTAAATAACTAAAGCAAGAAAAATTTACCATTACTATATTTTTTTTAATTCCTATATTACTCTATTTTATCAAAAGCCACACACTAAGTGATCAAATTAATCTGAGGCATTTAGAGCAGGGACCATGTGGTAACTTGCAAGGCATTGGTTATTCACAGTAATTTGGACATGGCAAGTAGCCAAAGGACTGCTCACAAACATATGGTTATTTATTTTCCACTAATCGGGCACTAATGCAGCCTGTTTGCTACATTACTTTATAAATATAACAGGCTTCAAAAAGAAAAAAGGACCACAAGTGCACAAAGCAATTAATGAAAACAGCCCAAAACAGCACATAGAATCACTAGCATCCTGAATCCTGAAGCGATGCGCTGGATTTTTTTTCACTATCAGTCATCAAATCCCTAAAGACTGGCTCAAGCTTAATCTACTGCAGTGTGTTTGACTCCTTTGTTTAATCACATCTCAAATGGTGTCTTCTAGAGTGACACATCAGCTGAAAAAGTGTAACTGTTGTTCTGAAAACAACATCGATCTATATTTTATTATAAAGGCTGTAAGAGGTGTGTTTCTGTGAAAAGAAAAGGTGAGGGAATGAGGTCCATGTAAGTGGAAAGAAAGACTAGGTAAATTTATTTTGGTAAGAAATAAATTCACTTTTAAAAAGTATTTCACGATTCCAACTCCTTCCATTACCTTAGATTCTTTACTCTTTGCCAAGTGCCACAGATGAAATCTATAGTGGCCCATGGAATGTTCAAAGCCAAACAAAATAATAACTTTGAATTAAAATTATATGAGCAGAAAGTATTAAAATAAACTGAGCATGGCTCTTCCTGGTTACCCAAATCAAACAGCTTTTGTTTACAGTTTCCAAAGCAATCCTGACACTGCTACTTCCCAGAATCAGCCAGAGTTTTGAGGTGGGTCCATCAAGATCTTTTCCTTATTGTTAGCAAACCAAAGCCTGTTTGTTTCCAGAATGCAGAATCTAAGACTGGACCTGACTACAGCTAGGGAACACATTTGGGATGACTACACTTCTTCAACAGAGAAAACTAAAGAGTCAATCAGTAGAGAGATAAGAAGATTTATA